>JAJPUD010003655.1:0-48142 GCA_023553655.1 Myrmecobius fasciatus | reverse complement strand
ATCTATCTATCTATCTATCTATCTATCTATCTATCTATCTATCTATCACCTACTGCTATGTGCCAAACATTATTCTAAGTGCTTTACAAATATTATTTAATCATCACAACAGCGTGGTGGTCTAGATCTAGGCTTGGGTAATTAATATTTCTATGTGTAATATGAAAGATTCAGATATTCAGCATTTCCATTACCAGAACTTGAAATGCAAAAGAGAAGCTGGTCAAACTGAGTAATACTTCTTCAAGGTGATTTGGTTAAAGGGACCCATTTTTGTCATCCAACATCAGACACAGCAAATACTGATCTTAAATGTATTTATACCTTTTTATGATGTAGTAGAATCTCATATTATTCTTTAGGTATGTGTCCCTTCCCACAAAAATGCCTACTTGAGATCCTTTGAAAATGTGTGTTTCAGACACCTAGATTTTTCCCTCAGAATTAGATATTTTAAGTTAAAGTTCGGGCTACCTGACAGGTCTGTCACCTCAATTTATGGTGGTATTAAGCATTATTTTTTTGTCAATTTTTTTGAAATGCGAAGTAATCCTTAATGAGACTCTTTAGATTTTAGGTAGGAATTCTGTTTTACCTAGTTCTTCAGGTTACTGTCTATTTATCTCAAGAATGTATAATTGAATAGAAAGCTTATAAAACATAGCAAGGTAGTCTGATGTAATAGGTAGAAAGTTTGTCTTTGAGTCAGAAAAACCTAAGTTGAAATCCAACCTTTGGATCACACAGGCTATATGATCCTGAACAGGTAATTTTATCTCTTAATATTCTAGGAGACATTTTAAGATTGTGATAGTTTCCTGTGCCTGAAGAGATTATAAAGTTTCAGAGAATGTACTGATCTGCATTGGCAAACCTCTTTTGGTAGTTCTCTATAATACTGAAATCAGGTCCCAGGCGCTATACATTTCATTAAGCATGTACTAAATATTTATCATTTATGACAAAACAGCAGCTTTAAAAAATAAAAGCTTAAATTGTAGCATCTGTATACTCCCTTATACATGAGCCCCCAGAAAATCTACTCCATATTTAAGAAACTATGAGACTTGGTACAAACTCAAAAAATGATGACCAAATATCTCAGATTCTCTGAACTCTGCATCTTTGATAATTTCATGGTCAGTGGGCTTGTTCCTACAACCATTTTCTTGACATATTTTTATTTATTTCATTAAATATTCCCCAATTACATTCAATTTTTTAATACTTATTTTTTTTAAAAATTCAGAATTCCAAATTCTTTCTCCCTCTTGACTTTCCCTCAGCCCCCCTGAGAAGGCAAGCAATATATTGATTATCTTTGTGAAGACATGCAAAACCTATTTCCATATTAGCTGTGTTCCATCCAGTTAGGAAAAAAAAACACATTGAACAATTAAAAAATTCCAAACTAAATACAAAGAAAAAAATTATGAAAATTAAAGAAGAAATTAGTAAAATTCAAAGCAAACCATTACTGAGTGGATAAATAAAACCAGAAGTTACTTTCAAAAATCTAATGAAAATCCAGTTACCAAATGGTTAGTTTGTTTAATTAAACAAAAGAAAGAAGGAAACTTACTTGTTCATATAAAAAAAAACAAACAAAAAAGCAAATTCATAGAAATTGAAGAAGAAATAAAGCAAATTGTTAGAATTTGTTTTGTCCAGTTGTACACTAATAAAATTGAAAACTTAGAGCAAATAGAGGAATACTTACAAAAATAAAAAAAATACTTTGATTTACAAAACAAGAGAGAATATTTATAGTCACACATAAATGAACCAAGGGGGAAAAAAACCAAACTTCTAGGAGCAAATGGATTTATAGATGAATTTTATCAGATATTCAAAGAACAATGAATTCCAATATTATACAAACTGCAATAATAATAAGTATCTTTCCTATCTCTTAATAAGGGAGGGAAGAAGCAGATAAAGAAAATCACAGATCAATGTCCCTAATGAACATTGATGCAAACATTTTAAATAAAAATATTAGCAAATAGTTAAGAACAATATATTAGCAAAATTATGCAATATCACTGAAGTGTTTGAGAGTCATGATTTATAATTAGTTTAAAAGAATTCAAAGAGATTCCCAAAATAATGTATTGATGACATTACAGATGAACCAAAGTGAGCAGTTTGAAAGATTTTGGAATAGCTTTATATATTGAAATTTGGAGGCTTCAGTCAGCAGGCTAACAACCTACATGCAGAAAGCAAAGTACAGACAAGGGAGGAGGCAGAAAATCTTTTCATTCAAGTAAAGAAAGAGGATGACTTTTAGCACGATATTGCTATTTATGGAAGGGGAGGAATAAGAAGTCAGGATGGAGCTTTTACTAGGGATCTTTCCAACAAGATCTAGGATAAAACAAAGATACTCATTGTTTTCTCTATTATTTAACATAATTCTAGAAATACTAACTATAGTAATAAGGAAACAAAAAGTATATAAGCAAAACAAAATTATCACTTTTTTCAGTTGTTAAATTTAGAGAACTCTAGAACAGTAAAAGCTAACTAAAACTAATTGAACCAAAAGCAACTAAAGTTAATTGAATTAATAACTTCAAATGATAAACAAAAGCTAATGAAGATGATAAGAACATTATTTTCCAAGTCTACATTTTTGCCTTTATTGGGTAAATATGCCAACAACAGAATCCACTTGTTTTTGGCTAGCACAACTTGGGGATTATAAAATGTGTATGTGTGTTTTAATATTTTTATAATTATGTTTCAATATAATTGTTTTCCATTGCAATCCTGTGTAGTTTTTGCATTTAAAAGCATTGTTTTGAAAAGGAACACTGAGTCTTTTGGAAGCTTAAGATTATAGACATACCTACTGGCTTCTAAAAGTTATGCTTTTCCCAATCAGGAAGATTCTGGTTTCTTTTTAAATCCTATGCTGGACTTTAGTTTTTGGACCACAATTAAATTGGCTACTTAAACCACAGTGAGAAGATTATTTTTCCCTAGAATTATGAAATTCAAGAAGAGATAGGAAAACAACCTAACTCTTGTAAATGTGAAGGCGAGTACATACTCAGCCACCACATATTCCAACTGACAGTTGTTTTTCCCAGATCTGAGCTTTCCAGGGGCCAGGAATTTCCAAGCTTACTGGAGGCTCTGGGTAAATGGTTGCCAGAGTCTGGGTGTGCCACTTGCATGCATACAATTATAATTTACAAAGCTCCATTCCAAGGACAGTTTCCAGTCCCTTTCCCAATGGTGTACACATAGAATATAATGGGTTCAAAAGACAGATCTGTACATTTGGAGGTTTAAAAGTTCACAGCTTGGTTTTTGAGTGGATAAAGAAGATATTTGCTGGAAATTCATTTGTTATCTGTACATGATAGGCCAGTGATCAGAATAGATCCTACTGCCTTTATAGTGGAACTTTAGGAGCACAGGGAAGATTCATCTGTCCAAATTATTCCCTTAATAGGCTTCTGACAAGTGCCTGAAATTCTACCATTACCTTAGTGTTACTATCCCTTGTTAAAATGCAAGTGGATATAGGAAACATAAAATACTGAATATCCCATGTCAACTTTCAGGACATAGCTGAAGAGAGTTAGTTTTGATAAATGGGAAAGTGGATGGGACATTCAGATGTTAGACACAATTCTGAATTGGAGGAGGCTTTGATGACACAGACAATAATCTGAAAAGGGCCCCTTTTTGTGGGGAAAAAATACAAAACGGGGAAAACAGGGAAGGGGTGGGAAAGAATGATCCTAACAGGAGAAATGGGAAAGAACCAAAGGCAGATAATGTGTTCTCCATGTATTTCCCAAAGAGTTATCATGGTGTGACAGCTATCCAACTACTAAGACACTTTAGTCTTAGTACACTGAAGGAGAATTCCCCAACTAGTGCTGTTAGTGGCTTTCAAAATAGTGCATTTGATTTATTGATGGGCCTGGAGTCAGGAAGAACTGATTTCAAATACATCTTCAGACACTTTCCGGCTATGAGACGGGGAGAATCACTTTATCTCTGTCAACCTCAGTTTCCTCAACTTTAAGCAGGGTATCATAAAAAAATCTACCTCACAGGATTTTTATGAGGAATAAATGAGAAAATAATTATTTATTTATTTTTCAGTTTCATATTTTTCTTTTTTCTTTTTTTTATTAAAGCTTTTTATTTTCAAAATGTATGCCTGGATAATTTTTCCACATTGATCCTTGCAAAACAGTGTGTTCCAAATTTTCCCCCTTTCTCTTACTCTCCTCTAAATGACAAGTAATCCAATATATGTTAAACATGTGCAATTCTTCTACATATATTTCTACAATTATCATGCTGCACAAGAAAAATCAGATCAAAAAAGAAAAAAAATTAGAAAAAAAATAGAGTGCAGGCAAAACAACAACAAGAAGAGTGAAAAAGCTATGTTGTGATCCATACTCAATCCCTACAGTGTGTAAATGGCCTGGGTGTAAATGGCTCTCTTCATCACAATCATATCATATCATACCATATCATACCATACCACAATCATATCATATCATACCATACCACAATCATATCATATCATACCATCACATAGGACTGATTAGTGGATTTTCAGTGAGTCAGAGTATGAACAGGAAAGAGAAAAAGGACAAGTACAGTACAGTAAAAAGAGATGAGTAAGTAGACCATTATGATAACACTCAATTGGAAGAACTGTCCCAGATGATGAGAAGGGGGATCCAGTGAGAAGGGGGAAGCTCATTTTGCCAAGAGTTGGAAAAGTAGAAGGCCTGGAAAAAAACCCACTGAGTCTGGTGCATAGTAAGTAGCCAGGTATTATACCTGAGGGAAGCCAGGTAATTGCTAACTAGGAAGTCCTTTGCTACTTTAAAGAAAATAGCTATAATTGTGGCATGAAAGTTAAAAAACTAGATTGCAGGGAATTTAGGTATGGGAGAAGGTAGAGTGAAGGGTATAGAAGTTTACCAATTTCCCAATCTACCAAATAGCTTCTTTGCCTGGAGAATTTTATATAAATAGTAGAAACATAAACACCCCTAAAATTCTATTTATTAATTATTAGGAATACACGTATTAAAAAGCACCCTGAAATAGTTCTGTTGTTGGAAGATGTCTGGGACTTAAGCAATTTGTTTGTTCACTTAAGCAAGTGCTCTTTGGCCCTAGAGGAGGGCCTAGGTTAAAGTTCTGCTTTTCATCTCCAGCAGCTCATTTCTTCCACTAGCCATTTTATAGGTTGCCAGCAACTGGACGCAGGTCAGCCTCATCTTGTCACAAACCTAAATAAAATGTGTGGAGAAAACTGTTTTAGCATCAAGAAAGGGGACTTCAGATATCTTAGAAGAGTAGGAGAGAAGAATCCCCTTATGTAGAAACTAGTTGTAATCACAGTGTATGAAAACCATCCCATTTCCACTGGGCAGTAGCATAATTTGTCCACAAGCAAATAAATTAAGTGAAGCATCTGAGTAATCTTAGTAGAATCTTGTGAAGTTACTCCTGCAAGTGCATTCAGAAAAAGATCTTGAATGCTTTCTATAACTCCCCCTAACCACTAACATGGAATCGAAAAGTCTGACTATAAAAACATCCAGTTGAGTAACTAGGTGTTGGGAAGGTCTCCAGTGAATCCTTTTTTTTTGTTTGTTTTTGTTTTTGTTTTTGTTTTTGTTTTTGTTTTTGTTTTGTTTTGGCTTTGTTTTTAATGCAAAAGTGTTTCTGTTCTCTGGAATGATATGAGGAATTGGCTTTCTGAGTTTACATACCTTGGACTCAATAGAACTGCTAAATTTAAAATAAAATTGCTTGCAAATGAAAACTGAGAGCAGTTCTTTTTAAATTCTGAAATGGAATCTCCAAAATTTGTAACCTTTTCGGATCCCTTGTATCATTTATAGAAGTCTATGGACTTCTCAGAATGTTTTTAATTGCATATTTTCCCCATCTATTTTCACAGACCCAGATTAAGAATCACTTTTTTTTTAGAATAATGTCCAACCAAGGCATGCTATGAGTAACCTTGATGTTTCAACAGATTGTATCTAAAGTTCAGTAACTGCTCAGACTCACAAACTTGCAATACAGACAAAAGTTTCAACATTCATTTTTGTAAGACTTTGTATTCCAGCTTTTTCTTCCTTCCTTCCTTACCTCCCTGCTCTTCAAGACAGCAAACAATCTGATGTAGATTAAATACATGCATTTCTTTTAAACATATTTTCATATTTGTCAATATCCAAAAAAAGTCATACCAAAAAGAAAAAATAACATGAAAAAGAAAACAAATAAAAAGGTAAAAATACTATGCTTCAATCTATAATCAGTCTCCATAGTTCTCTCTGGATGTGGATGACGTTTTCCGTCCTGAGTCTATTGGAATTGCCTTGAATCACCACATTGTTGAGAACAGCCAAGTTCATCACAGTGAGATCACAAATTTCTAGGGACCGAACTAGCGCTCCAACTTAAATGTAAGTGCCAGTAAATTTCCATAATGTTCTTGGGCTCAGGATACAAGAGGCCTGGTTTCTTATTTCCTCATTATCACTCTGCCATATGGCTCATTTCCACAGAAAAAATAATTTCGGGACTATTAGAGAAGTTACCTATATTGGTAAAGCAAATTGATTTGGCAATAGGAAAACTACTGGATTTTTTCTGTTTTTTTTCTTGTTGTGCAACTAATACAATTCTTGTACTATAAATTAGCTATGTTTATTACTGTTTTTCATAATTTGTTTGATGCCAATTGTGTATTGACTTCTGTACTGACAAAAATAGATTCTCTCTCTTTGAACAGTAATTATTTTGTAAGACTAAATTCAGAAAGTAATTATATAGACTCTCCCATGTAGGTGTTCTCAGATGCTTTTTTCTTTGTTTAACTGAATTTCAATCTTCCCTAAATTTCAGTTACAACTTACACTTACATAGCTTTGAAAAGTTCTCAAAAGTTTTTTGATGGATTCTATTATTTGAACCTCACAATATAGTAAATTAGTGCTAATACTCCCATTTTACAGATGAGGAAAATGAAATTGAAAGAGATTAATTGGCTAGCCCATAGTCATATTACTGTTGTTTGTTCTTTGTTTTTGAAGAGGACAAGTAACATCTTGGGCAGATGTTTTCACTTGCATGTGAATTGAATTTAAACGAGGCATATTTCCTGAAAGTCATCAGCTTCACTCTTTCTTTCAGAGCCACTAACGTCAAGTGGCAAGAAAAAAAAAGTCAGGATAACTGATGATAACTTGGGATAACTTGGAACGGCCTTGGAATGACCAGTGGATGACCTGATGTCTTCTATCTCTGACCAAGCTCTAAGTGCGTCAGCCTCTTCCATGACCATTGTAGCACATTGTTCTCATCTACTCATTCCATCCATCCCTCACTTCCATTCTTTACATGTTTGGGGTATACATCCCCTTAACTCACTAAGTGAGTGTAAGGTCTATTCATTATTTCAACTAGATTTATCCCATTTACTGAGATGGGTTTATCTGTATGACTGCTGTACATGTTCAGCTCCATGGTCATTAAAGCAAGAAATGTTTGAGACATTATTAAAAACCAACTTTTCTTGACTCCAGCCCTATCTTTCTATATCCTATGCTACATTCTGTGGTGATCAAAGAGAAACTTCTGTTTTTACCCACACTTTATACTGTTTCTTAGGGTAGACAAATTTCTCCCCTCAGTAGAACTGGCAGGGGGCTTCCTCCATTTTCTGACCTGTCTATTTAAGAAATTGTGTAGCTCCTGCCAAAGGACTAGACACAGCCATGTATTCTATAAATAGTTATTGTCTGAATGTATAGGGTTTGGTGAATGGGAGAGGGAAGATTATGAGGAGGATAAAGAAGCACCTAAAGTTGGGGCTTGGAAACTTATACCAGGGCTGGAGAATGTTAAGTAGAAGCCCAATATGAAGCTTAAATCTGTCCAGTAGTGAAATTTGGAAGACCCACGGGTGAAACTAATTGTTTCCCTATTTCATCTGCTCCATTCTTTCCTATTAATATCCAAAGCCCTTCCATGGCTTCTTTGATTTTTGTTCTTCCCAGCAAAATTACATGCTCAAAAGTCAACAAGTATTTATTAAATACATCTTATATATTGATGGCACTTTCTTGAAAATATGCATCTTTTGTTAAAATCAATCATATATTACATGACTTCAAAATTCTTTCTCTGTGTGAATTAATCTGATATTCTAATTTAGCTATTTTATATGATAAAATATTCCTTGCTAAAGTCTGACTCTGGTCCTCACTGGGAAAATTTGTGGGTTGGCTTTATTGAATTGCAACCCTTTGCTTTAAGGGCCCCTAAGGTTTAAATAAACATTGATTTTGAATTATCCTCAGAAGGCTTTAAATATTTAGCCCTCAACTGACTCTGGCTGGTTAATCGGCTAGACAACAGAGTATGGAGGAAAAGATAAAAGGATATGGGAGTTATAAGGAAATTAATAGATAAAAGACTATGGAGGATTAATGAGGTAATTACTTCTAGATATTGCCAAAAGTTTAAGGCCCTTGGAAATTTTGAGATTTTTTTTTTAAATAAAAATGAGACTATGACTAAACTATCATATTTTAATGATGTCAAAGAAACTGTTGATGTTTTTGAGAGAATATTAGATTATAGTAAAGAAGTTTCTGATACAGAGACATTTTGAAGTATAGGTAAGAAAACTTTCAACTTCATATGGTTTTTGAACCATCATCAGGTCTCCTTCTCCAAGCTTTCTCCCCAATTAACCCACCATCATCCTTAGAATTTTCAATCACTATTTACTCTTTTGCTTGTGAAGACATTAGAACCTTCTGACTAACTACATTTCACTTTAGAGTCTAAATTATAAGGAAATATTTTTTATTTCATTAATGTAGAAAACTCTTATCGTGATCACTTCTCTAACCTATACAGATCAGCTATTTGTCTGTAATTTATAGTTTAAGAATGATGCCCAGGGACACAGAGATTAAATAATTTGTCATTGATTTCATTGGTAGTATGCATCAGAGGCAATATATCAACCCACATCTTTCTGACTCCAAGGCAAGTTCTTTATCCACTAGGTGAGCCTGCCTAATATCATTATAATACCATATAATTCTTTGAAGATCATCGATTCAATTCCTATGAAAATATTAAACTGATTAGTACCCTTTCAGGAATTAATTTAGGGTATTAATGAGTTTCTGTAGCCTGAAAAATTTATCTTTTTGCGGACAATCTTTTGGGGATAAATCTCCCCAACCTTAGCTAGATAGAACTTTGCAAATGAGATAGTGAGTTTCTGACTTAAGATTGGAACCCCAGTCCAACAATCCTTGTGAATCTCACAGTGATCCAAAGCAATCCCAATAGACTATGGACTGAAAATGCAATCTGCATCCAGAAAAAGAACTAAGGAGACAATGTAAATCAGTAAATCAATATATGCTATGTTCACTTTTTTTTCTGTTTTTTTAATCTCTCTCCTACTTTTTCCCTTTTGTTCTGATTCTTATTTCCCAAAATGTTTCATAAAGAAATATATGTTAAGAATAAATAAATTTTAAAAATAAACAAAAAATATTATCATATAAAAATCCTTGGGAATCCCATGACTCCCAGCTTTTCATAATTTTCTTCTCTTCTTGAATTGCCTTTCAGAGTTTAGAATGCTTCTGAAGAATAGGATTGAATGAGTCAAATAAATGAAGATGAAACATTCCATTTATTTCTTGACCAAGAGCTAATGAACTCAAAATGTGTAAAGGCATACTTTTTCCAGACATAACTTATGTGGAAATTTGTTTTGCTGGACTATGCTTTTTTAAAAGAAAATTGCTCAATGGGAAAAAGAGGTGATGTGAGGAATAGATGAATAATAATAATTAAAAATAACTTGTTACTTGAAAAAAAAAAGCAGAGTGAAAAAGTAGATCATTTCGCCAAAAGAGAGAACATAGAATGAAAAGAAAGACATAGAATTTGAGGAAGAGTATTGTTAAAGCAGTGGGAAAAGGGAGGAGAAACAACAAATGAGAAAAAAATGAAAAGTCTGGAAAGGTGCTCTTGAATATAGTGTCATGGAAGCCAAGAATGAAGATAATCAGGAAAATGTTGACTTATATAGACATATAAAACAGACCATTCAAGATGAAAGAGGACTGAAATAACACCTATTGAATTTGGTGATAAAGAATTTCTTAGTGACCTCACAGCACATCATTTCGGTTGAGTCATCAGAATGAAAGATTGATTTCAAGGAATTAAAGAGTATGTGAATGATGAAGAAGTGAAAGCAGTGAGTGAAGTCTATTTTTCCTAGAAGTATTTTATCATTGGTAGATATTACCGGAGAAACTAATTTATTCTATTTTAAGCATTTTTTATTTTTATATTATAGTAATTTCTGAATATATTTCTCCAGTTCTCTTCTATCTAAAACATCTTTTCCTACAACAAAGATCTAAAAAAGAAAAAAAAAGTTCAACAAAACTAACCTACATACTGAGCATATATGACATTATATTAAATATTCCATGCCTATTTTTTCTGCCTCTACAAAGAAAGAACAAATCATTTTCTTAACTTATTGTGGAGCCAACTTTAGTCATTATAATTATCTGGTATTCAGTGTCTTTCTTTCTTTCTTCTCTTTCTCTTTCTTTTTTCTATTTATATTCTTTCATTCATTTCCCTTTTTCTATTCACTTCCATTTATATCAGTTCATATAAATCTTCTTAAAGATTCTTTATAATTATATATTTTTTAAATAATGTCGATTCAATAGTGTCACATTCATATATTTTATTTTGCTTAGTCTTTTCTCAATTGATAGGCATTCATTAGGTTCCAATTTTGTGCTACTATAAAAGTCCTGCTATATATGGAAGTTTACTAATGTCTTTGATCTCCCAGGAGCCTTGGCCTAGCAGTGAGATTTCTAGGACAAATGAAATGGATACACTTAAAATATGCTTTCAAATATCTTTCCAGAATGGTTGGGCCAATTCACAACTCCACCAATAGTGTTAGTATGCCCATTTTAACAGAACCCCTCTGAATTGATTATTTCTTTCTATTGTCAAATTTGCCAATTTTCTGAGTAATTTCTTTGTGTGTTTCTCATTAATGTTTTAGGAGCAATGTTTTATATGGCTGTTAATATTTTCTGGTCTTTTTTTGAGAGCTGGCAAATAACCTTGGGATTTTTCCATTCTTGTACTATGCCAAATTGTTTCCTCCCTATAGGAAGAGGTGTAAAATTTCCTGGTAATGGTTCCCCCATCCCTTCCTCCTCTTCACCCCTATTTCAATGAAAGAAGAAAGCAGAAATCTTGAGGAGCATTAACTCTCAGACTGGGAATGTTACATCTTGTTGCTTGTCCTGTTGTTTCTGGGCCTTTTGGAGTATTTTTTATTTCTTCTGTGATACTTTCTCTATTGTTGTGGAGCATTTTATTTTCCCTGTATTTGTTACTAATACAAACAAAACTTCCTGGTCATCTCATTATTTTCTGCTGTTTACACATTAAATTTCATTTCAGCCCTATCAGGAGCCATCTCATAGCAAAAAAATGGTTATAGTTGTAAACAGAGTATAACTAGAAAATTAGGATGACCTTTCTGTAACTCTACTTGACTACCAGGGCTCACAGAGAAGGAACATGGGAAGAGTGCAGAAAAGTGAATTTGGGATTAATACAAAGGATCATAGATGTACAGATAGAAAAGACCTTAGAGATCATGAGGTCAGTTTCTTCATTTTATAATTGAAGAAAGAGAAGCACAGAGAGGTTAAGTCCTACAGGTAGTGTCTATTTGGTATTATATTTACTTGGGGAACACTAACTCTCATATGTTTTGTGTCTCCTATTAGATTGTATAATGGCAGCTAGGTGGCATTGTAAATGGATTGCCAACTCCCAAATGGGGTTAGTAAGGGTCAGCATGACTAATCAACTAAAACAGTCACAAAAATTAGATTGTGTGCTCCCTGAAGGAAGAATCAGGCATGTGTCAGAGCTAGCTCAAAGTACTTTCAGAAATTGATTGCTAAATTTTCAGTGTGAGCATTTCAACCTTGGAGATCAGTAAATACTATGAATCACAACTTGATTTGCTGTTTGTTGATTATATAGACTTAGAAAGTATTAGAGAAAATATTAATGATGAAGATAAAACAAAAGTATTTGCAATTTTTTGGAGAGTTGGTGAAATATTTACCAATAACCCCCTGAGAGGAACCACAATATTTCTCATCTCAGGAAAAGTGGTCTTTAAATTTTTTTGATTACATATTTCTATTAGTCAAATATCTTAAGGACCCCCTATCGTCATGAGACATATTTGTATTTATAAGTTGTATAAATTTACTATGGTTTTAATAACAAAAGCTATATATACACATTTTAAAGTTTAATCTATATTTAAACTTTAAGTTTAGACAATCAATGAGCAATAAATTGAGACCTGAACTTTAACAATTGTCAATTTCTGAGGTGTAAATGATCACACTGAATATAATAATTTATTCACTTTATCTGATATAAGCTGCTCTAGCACACACTAGAATAGCTATACATCAACTGTTGGATGATCTAAACACCAAACAAAGCAAGTGTTACCATTGTCTTTTCCCTATCTTACAAAAGTCTGTTCTCTCTCTCTCTCTCTCTGTCTGTCTGTCTCTCTGTCTCTCTCTGTTTCTCTCTCTCTCTCTTCATCTTTCCCTTTTTCTCTCTCACTCTGTCTCTGTCTCTCTGTCTCTCTGTCTCTGTCTCTTTCTTTGTCTATCCCTCCCTTATTCTCTGTCTCTCTGTTTATATAAGATACTTTTCTATATTAACTTTTACAAAGCCTTTTATTCCAAATTTTTCTCCCCCCACCTCCCAAATCCAAGACAGCAAGCAATTCAATAATTCTTTAATGGTATCTTGAACCATTGTTAATTGATGACTAGTATTTGGACAGCTAGATGCACCATAGTGCAGAGAATACTGGACTTCAAGTCAAGAAGAATTATTTTCCTGAGTTCAAATCTGGCTTCAGATGCTGACTAGCTGTGTGACTCTGGGCAAATCACTTAATCTTGTCTGCCTCAGTTTCCTCATTTATAACATAAGCTGGAGAAGGAAATGGCAAACCTTTCCAATATCTCTGCCAAGAAAATCTCAAATAAAGTCACAGAGTCGAACATGACAGAACAACTTGTTATATATTAAATTACTCCAAAGTTCATAAATGTTTTTCTTTGCTATTGCTGTTGAAAGTATTTTGTCAAAAACAATTAGGAATATTTTTTCCTGAAAAAATTACTTTTCATGTGAATTTCAGGGTGATGAAAAACAGCTATTTGTAATCATGTAATGCCAGGAGCATCTATGAATAAAAAAAGCTAAAAGAACATATTGTCATAGGTAAAGAGAACATTGAACAATTTGTAATGCCCTTTCAAAAGGCACAATTGTTTTCTTTTTTTAAAGTTTTATTGATGCTTTTTAAAGATCACATTCATTTCTCAGTGTGCTTCTCCACAGGACTCTTCCTTGTAAAAAAGAAAAACACTTAAACAAAACCAACCCAAAAAGAGTCTGAGTCTGCAGCTCAGACAATATCACATAGTTTGAGCTTCCTTCCCATCTATAGAGAAGTGGAAAGTTCATCATCTGTTCACTGGGACAAAAATAGGCCATTGTAGCTAATCTGAAAGCTGATATCTTTTAGAATTATTTTTGTTTTCATTATTGTAGTTTTGCATATGCTTTTGTCTTGGTTTTACTATTTTAACTTCATATCACTTAAACAAGACTTTGCACATTCTCTGAATTGTTCATGTCTGTTGTTTTTCACAGTTTAATAGTAATCTATTATGTTTTTCTCTAGGCATGAGCTTCATGAATTCAATTATCATCTTTATGTTGATAATTCTCAAATCTAATCATCCAGCTTTAACCTCTGTGCCGACCTCCAGTCTAGAATCCCCAATAGCATACTAAATGCCTTGACCTGGCTATCCTTTGCAGGACAATAATTGTGTCTTGCACTCTTTTAGAAGTCTGGTAAAGCCTGTGTATCCCTTCTTGAAATAATGTTTTTGTTGTTTTTTCATTCAAAATTGAAGAAAATGTTAAATTTCAGTTAGGAGTGGGTGTATAAATATATACATATGTTATATATGGGTGTATAAATATACACATTATATGTGTGTATATATACATATATACATACACACACATACATAGCTACAGCTATAGATTTTTTTCCCATCCATCAACTCCATGAAATGTATCCCTTGAAATTTTAGGAGTCCATAGAACCTAGATTAAAAAATCCTGCTTTGGTTAATTCCAAAATTCCATCTTTCTACCTCAGACATTTCTTTTATCTTCCAGCAAATGTCCCAATGTAATTCAGTTTTAGTAGGAATAAAACTAAACTTATCAGATTTTACCCCAAACCAATTACCTTAGGTTTTGAGTCAGAAGAAACGGATTTCAATATTAGTTCTGACAAATGCTAAATTATGATCTTGCACAATTTTTTAAACCTTTCTTACCTTCAGTCTCCTCATATATAAAATCAGAGAATTAAATGAGATGAGCTGTATGATTCTTTCAAGTTCAAAACCTATAATTAGTTTAATCCAGACTGGAATTTAGTAAGGCAAAAGAATAGCAATAGTACAAAGGAATAAGGGATATGAGAATAGAGTAGGAAAAGAGATATATTTTATCTGTATCCCAAGAATTAAAAAGAGATGGAAACTTTATAAATCTTCAGGTTATCATATCTATCCTAGGCAATAGTGCTCTCTTTTTTGATCTTTCTCTTGCCTCCAGCATAATGTTCCCTAGTTTCTTAAATTTTCTTTCTAAATAGTGGATCAACCAACATATATTCAAACAGAACCTACTAAATGAAGGTACTTTAATGATATTATATTAAAATGTTAGAAGGGGCCCATGCTCTTATGGAAATTTTTACTCTAATTCATTCTTGGTATACATGGCACAGAATGGTCCTGAATTCTGATGGCTCTTCTTTTGATTTATTTTTCTGTTTTATCTAAATTGTTATTAATATCTTTTTTAAAGTCAACAAAATTTCTCTTAGTATCCCTTCCCCTTTCCAGAGAGCCATCCCATATAACAAACTTTTAAAGACAAAAATCCAAAAACAGAAGAAAAAAATATCAGCAAAACTTGGAAAAAATCTGAAACTATGTGCAAGTACCACACTCACAGACCTTCCAGTTCTGCAAAGAAGAATGTTAGAGTATCTTCTTTTATCTACCTTTGGAGCTATGATTATTCTTTATCATTTTGCAGCATTAACTTTGATCATATTGTGATCATCTTTTCTGTTTCCATTGCTGCAGTTACTTTGTATATTTTTTTCTTGGCTCTGCTTACTTTACTCTGTATCAATTCATATTGATCCTTCTACGCTCTTCATTAGTCATCATGTTCATCTCTTAAGGCAAAATGACATCCCATTCCATTTATATAACACAATTTGTTTAGTCATTTTTCTATGAATGGACATCTATTTTATCTCTAATTCTTTGCTATCACAAAAGAGGGGGGTATGGGACATTCAGGAAAGACCAGCATTTCTGGTGTGAGAGCTTGCTGAGTTCTTTTCAAGGATGCTTATTCACCTTTGGTATTTACCTTTCAACCAATTTTTATCTGTGCCTTCAAAAAACCATAGCATGTGCAGCAACCCATTTTCCAATAAAATGTCTTGGCATTCCTATCACTGAGATGGGGAGATGTCTCCCAAAAACATGAAGACTTCCCCTCATAGAATGAGAAAATGAGAGAAATTTAGTGGCCATGAAGGAAGATGAAGCAGGTGCTGAGGAGCTCTTAGCTTGGCCAGACATTGAGATGCCAAAGTCACCTACTGCATACTGGCCCATTATCAAGTGGCCTGACTTGTCTCTGAACTTTAATGAGTAGAAGAGAGAAGCTAATGACTTTGTACAATTCTGCCTAGCTTAAATAAAATTCATGCACAAGTCAAGACATGACTATATGATGTTATTATACCTCTTTGAAAATGAAGAATGAAAAATAACCACCAAAAATTCTAGGGGTATATGAATAGCAATGAAATCTCTGGGTCAAAGGGGATGCACATTTGAGTCATTTTATTTTCATTACTCCAGATTATTTTCCAGAATGCTTGCATTGATTTACAGCTTTACTAACAATGTTGTCTGTTATGTATTTCTGCCACACAACATCCCATCTATATTTCCTTACATTGATCCTCATTCATATGTTTTCCATTATTTATACTCTATTCTTTTAGGGAGCTGACTCATAAGAGTAAATACTCTTAAAATATATAAAGCTATTCCTCTGACCCTTTTAAAATAAACTTATCCTTTTAACCCAGGGGTTAGCTTTCATATTTATGTCTTTCATTTGTAGTATATACAGATCCAACATTGAGCTCTGCAACTCTAAAAACCTTGGGAAGTTTTTTTTTTTTTTTTGCTGAGGCAATTGGGGTTAAGTGACTTGCCCAGGGTCACACAGCTAGGAAGTGTTAAGTGTCTGAGACCATATTTGAACTCAGGTCTTCCTGACTTCAGGGCTGGTGCTCTATCCACTGCGCCACCTAGCTGCCCCAACCTTGGGAAGTTTTGCATTAAATATCTTTCATATGGATAAAAGGCGGAGGAGGGAATAAAACCAGCTTTTATCTAGCACCTACTATGTGACAGACACTATGCTAAGTGGTTGTACAAATATTTTCTCATTTGATTCACACAATAATTCTGTGAAGTAGGTGTTATTATTATCCCCATTTTACATTTGTTTGCTAAGGCAAACAAAGATTAAGTGACTTTCCAAAGTCACATAGCTGGTAAATATTTGATGTTGTATTTGAACTCAGACCTTCCTGATTACAGGAATAATTTCACTGTGGTATTAGATGAAACACTGAGATTGGCCAAAAACTCATTATGATTTGGGAAGGGAGGGATTATACACTTGTTGCCTTTGGTGGTGTTTTGTTTTTGTTTTTATTGTTCTATAGCTCTCTATTTTTTTACAATTCTAATTCATACCTTTTAGAAGTGAAAAGATAGAGGATTTTTGTTTTATTTTGTTGGTTTTTTTTTTTGCTTTTAAAAATCATCCTTCATGCTTTGTGTGAAATCAGTGCTTGAGTGACTGGGCATTTTATTTTGCTATGAAAGATGCCAGATGCAGAGCTGCTTGCCCATTATGACATGCAAGATTTATTTTACTAGTCCAGATGGTCTGAACTTAGTTAAAGATATGAAGAATGAGTAAACAATGTTATGTTTTTTTTTAATTTACACTTCTTTTCTTGATTATGCCTCAAGAACTGTAAAGAGAACCTTAAAATATATCCAGGAAGAGGTGATGATTATAGAATCCTGGTTAAGATAATCACTTAATATATGGTCACTAAAGCAAGACAAATAGTCCCAGGGTATTTTTAGAGTCTGCAGAAATGTTGTTTTTAAAGAAATGAAACTGCCCTTCGGTTTTCTATGGGAGAATATTGTGATCATCAGACTTCCAGTAGCTTGCCCTTTTTGATTAATTAATGTGATTTAGGAGACAGGCTTTTTAGAAAATACCACATGGCTGAGCAGACTAAACCTGTAACCTAGTCATTTTTCTCACTGATAGGTATGCCTATTTTGTGCATGCCTGATTTTACCAATGGCCCTAAGAGTGCAATCAATCAAATTGCCATTTATTCTGAAAAGCAGAATTGTAGCAAAACCTTTCCTTCATCCCTCCCTTGCTCCCTCCTTTCCTTCCTTCCATCTTCCTTCCCTCCTTCCTTCTTTCCCTCCCTTCTTCCTTCCTTTCTTTCTTCCTCTCCCCCCATCCATTCAGAGAAATTCCAGTTTTTCAAAGCATACAATTTAAGAGTATTCATTCTTTTTAAGGTAATAAAGACAAAGCTCATCAAAATAAAAATGGCCAATATTTGCATAAAGTATCTAAGAAGGCAGATAGGGGATTAGAGTGCTGGGCCTGGAGTCAGGAAGAGTCATTTTTCTGAGTTCAAATCTGTTTTTGGACACTTACTAGCTATGTGACCATGGGTGAGTCACTTAATTTCCTCTGTGGAGGTTCTGTAGCAGAAAATGGCAAACCATTCCAATAGCTTCTCCATGAAAATCTCAAATGGGTTCCTAAAGAGTTTGATATGACTGAAAGACAACTTATAAATATTCTTAAGGGAAAATATAATAGGAAGTTGTGATTATAACCTTGAACTTTTTCAAAGAAGAAAGATGATTTTTGAACTTCATTTTTCATGATCCTCACATAGATCTTTAAAATAAGACATTTGGAGATCTTATTTTAATAAAAATAAATCCAAATGAAAATAATACTAAAGCAAATCAAAACACAATGTAATTGTTTGACTAGATGGACCAGTAAATAGAGATATAGGTTGAGTCAGGAAGGCCTAATTTCAATCCTGCCCCAGATACTAAATAGCTATATATCGCTGGCAAATTACTTAATGTTTCCTAGCTTCTACTTCCTTATCTGTGGAAGGGGGATCATAAAGAACCTCTCAGGATTGTTGAGAGGAACAAATGTTACAATATCTAAAACATACTTTATTTTATTTTATTTTTTTTAATTAAAATTAAAAAAATAAAATTAAAATTTATTTGTTAATTCACTTACTATCTAGATTTAAGAAAGTAATGGGGAAAATAGGGACAGTGCATATAAAACTTAAAAGTATGCGATGCATTTTTTTTCAACATTGACCTTTGTAAAAACTTTTTCTTCCCAAAGCTTTTCCCCGCCGGCCCCCCCGCCCCCGACCCCTAGATGACAGGTAATCTAATACATGCTAAATAGGATAAATTATATGACAAATACAATACATGTATACATATCTATACAGTTATCTTACTGCACAAGAAACACCAGATCTAGAAAGAGAAGAAGAAAAAAAACAACCTAAGAAGGAAAACAAAATGCATGGAAATATTCACAGAAAGCTTTAAAATGCTGTGCTGTAGTTCACACTCAGTTCCCACAGGCCTCTCTCTGGATGTATATGACTATCTTCATTGCTGAAGAACTGGTTTGAATCACATCATTGTTGAAGAGAACCATGTCCATCAAAATTGATCATCGTATAGTCTTGTTGCTGTGTATAATGTTCTCCTGGTTCTGCTGATTTCACTCAGCATCAGTTCATGCAAGTCCCTCCAGGCCTCTCTGAAATCATCTTGCTGGTCATTTCTTACAGAACAATAATATTCCATAATATTCATATACCATAATTTATTCAGCCATTCTCCAATTGAAGGGCATCTATTCAATTTCCAGTTTCTAGCCACTACAAAAAGGGCTGCCACAAACATTCTTGCACATGTGGGTCCCTTTCCCTCCTCTAAGATCTCTTTGGGATATAGGCCCAGTAGAAACACTGCTGGGTCAAATGATATGCGCAGTTTGATAACTTTTTGAGCATAGCTCCAAATTGCTCTCCAGAATGGTTGGATCCATTCACAGTTCCACCAACAATGTATCAGTGTCCCAGTAAAACATACTTTATAAAGCTTAAAAGTATATATGTATTAATTATAATTACAAATATTTTCCCTAAAGAAAAATTAAGAAAATGCATGTTCCTTCTTTTCTTGGAGATGTATATATGTGTGTGTATATATGTGTATGTGTGTGTGTATGTGTGTGTACTATGAATACAGAATATAGCATATGGTGCAAGATGTTATTATCGTCTTTGTTATTTAACTGTTTTGTTTTGTTTTGTTTCAGGAAATGACTCACAAAGGAATAAAAGGTGGAGTGTGGGGAAACAGGGATATATCTGCAAATGATGGTACTATAAAAAGAAAAAAACCTCAGTAAAACAATGAAAAAAAAGTTTCTATCATATATAGCTAGGGAAGGGGAAACACTATAAGAAATAGATGTATGTTGAATTTAAATGTGAATACATTTAATATATAATACATAGCATCCTCCTCTTATCATTTCATCACTAAAAGATACTGATGACCTGGAAGAGCTATATGCCAACCATAAAGATATTTTAAAGAAATAACTTGACACCTTCTAATGTAAAGGTTTTGTAGGTTTGACTTGGCTTAATAGTAGGAACACATATAAAGGCTGCCTTCCTTCCTCTTTGTTCCCTCAGCCTCCTGCCATACTTTGTCAATGAGGATCATTCTTTATTGCCAAACTTTTTGGTGTTTTATCAGCTATAGAGTTTAGGAGACTCAATTCAGGACTGTTGCAATCTAAATGTAAAATCAACAGTTTTACATTACATAAGTAGTATCATTTTTCACTCTATGGTTTTTGTTGCCAATGTTTTCTTTTCAGAAATTATAGGTGGATGGGAGGTGGAAGAAAAGAAATAGCATAAATCCCAGTGACTGGAATAATAAATGGGCGAATACCATTTTCAAAAAGCCTCCAGGTCAGAAAATTCTCATCTATGTTTTCTCATACATTGGATATGATGTCTCTTCATCCCATTTATCAGGCAGCTTATCTGAAACTGAAGTCATTAAAACATTTGAAGTAGAAGATTATTTTTCCAGAGACTTGTATTTAAAGAAGGAAACTTTTTTCTTTCTTTTTTTCCCTTAGTTTATAACATACGCAATTTTGAGCAATCATACTTACCCTAATAAGGGAATAACTGAGATGATTTTCCTTTCCCCCTTTTTTTCTAACCTTTAAAAATATATTCCTAATTTATTGAATAAAACAAACATATCCATAATATAGACAACAACAAAAAGATGATTGCATATGAAACTATAAATCTACCATGTACAACTTCATATTTCTTTTAAATATACAATAAAAATATCATGAAAAAATTCTTTTTTTCTTCCCCTTTCACCTCTTCCTCTGTCCTAGAGATGGCTGCCATTAGAAACAAATATATATATATATATATATATGTATGTATGTGCATATATAATATGTAAAATTATTCTCTTTATATATATACTTTTATTTATCAGATCTTTCTTTGGATGCAGGTAGCATCTTTTTTCATGTGTCTTTTATACTTAATTTGAGTATTTAGAATAGTTACTATGATGGTCAATTTATTCCCTCAAAGTCATTCTTAAAACATTATTGATCTTACTGTATCCAGTGTTCTCTTAGTTCTGCTCATTTATTTCATGCAAGTCTTTCCAAGGTTTTCTAAAATAATTAAGCTTATCATTTCTTATGAGATGTATTTTTATAGCCATTTTGTGACTAACATTCAGCAGAAAGTAGAAGAAAAGTCACCTAACATAATAATAATATCTGTTAGATATTTCCAGCTGAATTCCAGTCATTTGAATCAATAATCAATACAGCTTTATTAAATCTTACTATCTCCCAGATGTTGGTAAAAGGGCTAAAGAAATCAAGAGAAAATAAAGATATTCCATGCCCTCAAGGAGCTTACATTCTTTTGGATGAAAATACATATGAGAAACAAGTACAAGTAAATAAAAGTACACTCAGAATAGATACAAAATATATACCTATACAACTCAAATTCAAGGCCGAAACAAAAACCATTATTTTTCCCTTTTAAGTCCATTCCTTCTATCACATTCTCTTATTTCTGTCTAGGGTACCATCATTATTATAGACTCCCAGGTTACTAAACTTGGTGTTGCCCTTCAATCATGATTTTCTTTAATGAATTATTTAGAATGAGTTGCTAAATCTTTTTTATTTCTATTTCTGCAACATTGCTAACCAGGTTTCCTTCTTTCTATTCACATAACCAAGATTCTCATTACCTCAAGTCCTTCTTACTTCTCACCTGGATCATTGACATAATTTCCTAATTAGTCTCTCTACTTAAAGTATCTCCCACTTTAAAACACCAACCACAATGCTGTCAAAATGATTTCTTAAAGAAAAGGTCTGACTAGGTCACTCACCCTTCTCAGAAAATTCCAGTGACTCCCTATTATTATACCCTGTAGAGACAAACATAAACTCCACTGTTGGGCATTTAAAGCTTTTCACAACCTTCTTCCTTCCTTATTTCCCCCCCCCCCACATATTCTGAACCAGAGGCATTGCCTTCTTTGCTCTTTTGTATAGAAATTACTTCATCACCAACCTCTGGAATCTGGAGACTGGTTGTCTCCTATGCCTGTAATTCTCTCAACTTTATTTCCTGGCTTCCTTCCAATCTCATCTAAAGTCCTACCTTCTGCATGAAGACTTTTCCATTCCTCCTTGATCTTAGTGCCTTCCCTCAATGGTTATATCTAATTTATCCATCTATATCTTATTTGGTCATATGCGTTTGCATACTTTTCCACCACATTAGATTGTGAGCTTCTTGAGGGCAGGGACACTTTTTATACACACATTATTATATGCAATATGCATATGTGTATGTTTAAATATGATATTCACCTGAAAGGTCACATTTCCAAATACCAGATGGTCTTTTTGAGTTTTCAAAGATTTTAGGGGAATGTAAATGCCACTCAGAGACCACTGATTCCACTGTCCATTAAGAAGAGCATGAATTATTATATCTTCAATTAGGGATTGAGTTTTTTCAATTGCAAACCTCACCTGTTATATATTAGCATAGGCTACATGATGCTGCTGAAGTCATTTTGGAAGGAAGAAAAGCAAATATACAGCTGAGTATTATGATAAATTGACATCAGCCCATAAAGTTCAATTTCCAGGAACCTATGTTTGGGCTTGATCGTGTCAGTAAGTCTAATAAATTGTATGGGCACAGATGGTAAGAGAAGTTATTCCGGATGAATGTCATTTCCAAACAAATGGAAGTAGCATTGTGATGCCCTGCCTCCAGATGTTAATTTCCCAAACTGAGAAAGTACTAAGAAAGGAACTGATACATAGATAGCTTCTTCAGATTACCCGGACAGAAAATTTACCCAAGCTTATATGCTTGTTATGCCAATCTTATTTATACTTTGAGAGGAAAAAGAAATGACTCAGAAAACCATGCTTTCTTTCTTTCTCTTTAGAAATATATTTTTTTAATTCTTTCAGAATGATAAACTATTACTTCATTTATTAGAAATTGGTTCAGCTATGATGTAGGCATTGGTATAAGAAATGCTTTTCTCCATTGACTACATAAAAAAATCCACTTAGAGTAACTGAGATTTCAGTTTTTCCATATGAGGTTAAAATGGAAATTTTTTCCAACATCTTGCCTTTGTAGGACTTTGGAGATAATAGATAATCAATGAATGTGTGCTATGTTTATTGTCAATTTAAATGTTCTACAAGAATGCCATTTATTCACTTAAATGAAAGGAATTTATTTATTTATTAATTTTGCTAAATGAATAGTACTTTTTTGGTTCATATCACATGATCAGAATATCAAAATTGAATAATGAAACTTTGAATTAAATAAAGTCTAATTTTGCCTGATGCATGAGGTGGGGTGATGATGGTGGAAACATTAACAAAGTTGAGGAAATGGATTCTAAAATAATTTTGTCTTAATAATAAATACTGATTTATAATGTTAACTGTCATCTCCATTATATTTTTTTACAATATAAAATTTATCCTGAATATTCTCATGATCCCCTTTAATTTTTTATGCCACCTACTGTTTATTAAATGTACTAGTCTCATCATAAAAAGCTACAGACACAAAAAGATGGTTTTTAAGATTTGCTATTTAACCATCTATTATCTACTTTAGTGACAAAATCAACGAGGGAAGTATCAATCTTTATAGAGAAAGTAAGAAACAATGTTTACACATAAATGGAGGACTAATTTTCTTTTCATAAATACAGAATCTCTCTCATGGTCTTTAATCATAGCTCATTACAGAAACTCGAGTATAGCATCATACCTATGAAAATTATTTTGGATTTATTCATATTCTTCAGGTATAGAACATTGTTGTTACAGTATTTGAGTAACCAGTTGGCCCCTGGATAGAAACAAAACATTCATATTGGTTTTTCTATTCTATTAAATTCAAGAAGCTTTATTAAGAACTGTAATATAGCTACAAATTCATAAATAGAACATCTGCAATAGAAAACAAAAAGCAAAGGTCAAGTATAAACTTTTTATATTCCCTAAGTATGATAGGAATCCAACATAACATAATTCTTTCTGTGTGGGACTATATTCTCAGTATGGTATTCAGTTCTGGTCACCACATTTTAAGGACAACCTCAAGCATATCCATAGGAGGGTGATCAGGATTACAATAGGACTTGAAAATTTGCCATATGAGGTATGGTTGACGGAACTGGCTATGTTTAGTTTGGAGAAAAGAAAACTCTGGGAGGAAATGATAGCTGTCTTCAAATATTTGAAAGACTATTGTGTGGAAGAGGGATTAGACTTGTTTTATTTGGACAGACCTGAGAACATTAGTTGGAAGTTGTAGAAAAGCCAATTTAGGCTTTTTTATAAAGAAAAACATCCCAACAAGCAAAGCTGTCCAAAAGTGGATGCCTTGGGGAAATTATAAACTTTGCATCACTGAAAGCTATCAAGTAGAAAGATAGATAAGATAGATAGATGGCTAGATGAATAGATGGAGGGATTAGATAGATGATAGATGGATAGACAGAAAGAGAATTTATTAAGCATTTGCTATGTGAGCTAAGAATGAGGGATACAAACATAAAAATAATAAAGATAGTCCTTGCTATTAGGAAACATTTATAATAGGGGAAGACAAGACATTCAAAGAGAGTTTGAAAGAAGGGAGGTAAATGGGAATGTAAACACAGAATTTTTATATAGAGATTTCTGGGAAAGGAAGTGGAGGCCCAATTCCAGGCAAATAAAGTGAAGGCTCACTTATCAGTGCTGGGTGTTGCTTGGGTAGCCCAGGTTCCAGTTGAAGGAAATGAAGGTGGAGGCCAGAGTGTTGGTAGCATGGTGTGGAGACTGAATGACCACCTAACATCCTAACAGGAAATTGTTGGTTAGGCACAATTTGGAATAGATGATTTCTAAGTTCTCTTCTTCATATGATATTCTATTATCCTATGAAAAAGGTTTTTTTCCTATTATATGCATGCTTTTCTTGTCAAATTATGTTCCCTATAAAACAATATAGCATATCAGCGCTTATTTTTACATGATGGACTTACAAGGTAAGTTTTGGTCTTGTTCTGTAAGGGTAGTCTTATAGAGAAAATACTTTTATCCCACATTATTATTTAATAGTTTCATTTCTTTCTAAAAATGAATTGTGATGATTCTTTTTTGAACCCCAATTTATTTTAATTTATGCTTAAAGAAAATTCTTGGGGCATAAAAGGTAAGGACTCTCTTTTATTTTATTATCATGCCTACAGCAATCAACAGAGTGCTTAACATATCATAACATACATATATAAAAAATCTTGTTGATTGATTCCTAGAGCAGGTACTTAAATATTTTAAAAAGAAACAAATTAATTATTTAAAAATACAAAATATATATTTATCATAAAAAGACACATGTATATCTGCATATATGTATTGAAGAGTTTAAAAGAAGCAATATGTTCATTTAAATAGGCCATGTGTGTGCAAGTGTGTATCTCTGTGTGTGTGTGGTATCGCAAATATAATGTGAAGAACTTCTATGAGGCCTGGAAATCATGAAGCATAAATCTAATAATCTATAGGTGGTAACAAGGAGGTGACTGCCTAATTCTGCAATATGGGAAATTGTGATATTTTTAGCAGTAGAGGGCAGTAGTGACCTTTGCAGATTTTCAGCATACTGCTAAATAAATCAATCCAATCTTTTCCAATAAAAAAAGAAAAAAATTGGTGAGACATTTCCCTACTTTTGGTTAAGGTCAGTATTTCTTCTGGAGTTCAGAACAAACATGTTGCATGTTTCCCTGAGCCCCAGTTATTTGAGAGGCATTCTTATTTCTCAGTTAAAGTAAGATGACCTTAGGGCATTCCACAGCATTCCTAAAGATGTAGATTATTAACTCTAATGAATAGAAGTACAACTTTTTTTTTCCACAGTGTTCTCTAATCATCTGTGCTTTGTCCATTTTTCTATAACTAAGATGATAAACCTTTTAAGGACAAATTTCTGTCTCTCTCTTTCTCTCTTTCTTTCTATTTTCTTTCCCCCTTCCTTCCCCTACATGTCAGCTTGTTTTCACTGAAGCACAGAATTTAAAGTTTGAGGGGATATCAGCAACTATTTAGAGAAGAATTGAGTGGATATGGAAGGGCCAACCACATCTCTTGATAGCTCATTTTCCTTTAGGATACTTTCAGTATACTAAATTGAAGACAATCAGTTGGGTTCTCCAAGCCAATAAATAGTAGTTGAATGCCTTTCTATATATAATTTAATGTGTAGTTATATGTTGATATATTTTTGATCTCATTAATATGGATGCTCTGTCCAAAGATTATAACTCATTTATGTGTTCTTGTTCTGTTGCCTGTGTTCATTTCATTCCACAAGTTCTTCAGTGTGGTTCCAGAATCCTTCTGTGAACCTTTCCATAGCTCTCTTTACACTTCGTGGCCATAATTATATAAGTAATTAATTGATGTATTCATTTATTCATCCATTTGCCTACTTAACCATTGATCTATCCATCTATTCTTTGGACAATTGCTTTTAAAGTTTCAAATGCTGGGAAACGTGCTGGAAAGGGCAGTCTTTGTTCAAGTAGAAATAAATAACTATGAAGTACATCAAATTGCTTTGTGAATGACTGTATATAAACTAAGCTAGTATTATGATAGTTTAAATAGTGGCACATAATTCTTGATTGTTCATATGGAACCTGATGTTTAGTATTCCTTTTCTAAAATATTTCATCTTTTGGACTAGAAGGCTCTTGGTTCTACCAGTCACTGGGAGAATATTCCCACAGAATCCTTCTTCCACAGCTGGGTACCAGTCTGAGTAATACGATGAAGCAAAGGAATTTTGAGCATGCATTCTCCTGAGGTAATGGCCATCTGGCTTTGCTTCAAGACCACGGAGAAAGAAAAACTCTCTCCTCATATTCTCCTCCTTATTGTCCTGCCTAGGATTCCATAATTGTGGTTAGTGATATATACACTTGATAACTATATAAATGAGCCTTTTCACTCAGTAATTTCCCAGGAGGCCTTCTTGATTTCAACTTTCTTTTCCCCCCATTCCTTATTAACACATCAATATAATGGCCAGAACTTCTATCCCATATTTGGGCAGGAGGAAAAAAAAATATGTTCATAGAGATGTACTGTTGCTTCAGGGAAGAACTGATCAACATATTCCTACCTTCTTTCAATTATCTCAGGATTTCAGTTGTTTCAGAGATACACTCCCATCTCCATATCCAAAGTAAAACAAGATGATTACAATGTTCTCCATGGCCTTTTAAAGTGTTGTCTGCTTGTAGCAGGAATATCATACTGCCTATTTGGATTTTTTTTATGATTCTTTGATTTGGGCAGCAGCAGTGTAGAATTAAAAGTAAAATAAAACCTTGGACATGGAAAACAAAAACAAAATTTTTAAAAATCAAAAAACAAACCAAAAGCAAACAGACAAAAAGAAATGCATTTTTTTCATTTACTCTCATAGTCTTGGCTAGATTCTGTTCCTGATTTATTGACTAAACAGCCTACCCATGATCAATACCACTAATTCTAACTGATCTACTTATTGGCTGACCATTTTTCTTTGTGAAGCCCTTTCCTTTTTTTCAAGTTTCATTTGTTTCTATTGGATACAAGTAAGGATATATATTTTTTTCTTTCTCAATATTCACATATATAACTACTTAAAATGGTAGGCAAGATATCATATAATTCTATAATATCCCAGCTGTTTTTATCAAAAGGAAAGTTGGGGTCTTCCCTAGATCTTGTGTTTGCCTTTAGCCGAATAGTTAAGCTGCATTGTAGATTTAGTTGACACCAAAAATAAGTATTCCAAAATTTCACAGAATTAATGTAAAGCCTCTCTTTCTCAGAGATATGTCAGTGAGAAGTGGGAGTATTGAAGGATAGTGTACATTATTGGCCTAGAATTTGTGGGTCTTTCCAGTTTCTTTTGGCTTCTGTGAAATATACTGTTTTAGATATACTGTGATAAGATTCATCTCCATCTTTCCCAACTGTGCAGGAAGTAGAGGGATGGCAGGTCAATGCAAGCAGAGATAGGGGTAGGGTTGGGGTAGCCAAGGCATAACTAGATTCAGGTGGCAGCGGGTAGAATAGGACTGGTCAGATAGAAGATGAAGAAGAAGAAGAAGAAGAACAACAACAACAACAAGAATGGAAGAAGAAAAAGAATGGCAACATTGGCAACATGAGTAATTAGTTATTCTAACTGTCAATGTGAATGGGATGAACTCTCCCATAAAGCAGAAGCAGATAGCAGACTGGATTAAAAAACAGAATCCCACAATATGTTGTCTGCAAGAAACACATCTAAAACATAGTGACACATATAGGATGAAGGTAAAAGGCTGGAGCAGAACCTATTATACTTCAGGTGAACTAAAAAAAAAACAGGGGTAGCAATCCTTATATCAGATCAAGTAAAAGCCAAGATAGATCTAATCAAAAGAGATAAGGAAGGAAACTATATTTTATTAAAAGGTACCATAGATAATGTTGCAATATCAATACTAAATATATATGCACCAAGTGCAATAACTTCCAAATTCCTAGGGGAGCCAAACCCAGCCAAACCATACCGTAGGGGATCTCAACCTTGCTCTCTCAGATATAGATAAATCAAACCACCAAATAAATAAGAAAGAAACTAGGGAGGTAAACCAATTGTTAGAAAAGTTGGGTATGATAGATCTGTGGAGAAAATGGATACAGTAGGGAGTTTACTTTTTTCTCAGCGGTTGATGAAACTTATACAAAAATTGACCATGTATTAGGGCATAAAAACCTCAAAATCCAATGCAGAAAGGCAGAAATAGTAAATGCATCTTTTTCAGATCATGATGCAATAAAAATCACATGCAATATATGGCCAGGAGAAAATAGACCAAAAGTTAATTGGAAATTAAATAACCTAATCCGGAAGAATGAATGGGTGAAAGAGCAAATCATAGACACAATCAGTAATTTCATCCAGGAGAATGACAATAATGAGACAACATACCAAAATTTGTAGGATACAGCCAAAGCGGTTTTAAGGGGCAATTTTATGCCTCTAGATGCTTACTTGCATAAAATAGAGAAAGAAAAGATCAATGAATTGGGTTTATTATTATTTTTATTTTTTTTGTTGCATTTTTTTAAAATTTTATTTTATTTGCATAACATATGTGTGGGTAATTCTTCAACAATAACCCTTACATAGCTTTCCATTACAAATTTTTCCCCCCAACTTCCCCACCCCTTCCCTAGATGGCAGGATATCCACTACATGTTAATTATGTTAAAATATTGGCAAATCGAATATATGTATACATATTTCCAAACTTATCATTGTTGTGCAAGAAAAATCTTATCTACACAAACGATATATCAGATAAAGGAAACACAATGTAAGCAAACATCAATCAAGGAGTATGAGAATGTTATGTTGTGGTCCACATTTCGCATCCCTCTCTCTGGGTGTATATGGCTTTCTTCAGTGAACAATTGCAGGTGGTTTGAAACATATCATTGTTGAAGAGAGCCATGTCCATCAGAATTAATTGTCATATAGTACTGTTGTTGCCGTGTATAATGATCTCCTGGTTCTGCTCATTTCACTCAGCATCAGTTCATATAAGTCTCTCCAGGCCTCTCTGAAATCATCTTGCTGGTCATTTCTTACAGAACAATAATATTCCATAATGTTCATATACCATAATTTATTCAGCCATTCTCCAATTGAAGGGCATCCACTCAATCTCCAGTTTCTAGCCACTACAAAAAGGGCTGCCACAAACATTCTTGCACATGTGGGGCCTTTTCCTTCCTTTATGATTTCTTTGGGATATAAGCCCAATAGAAATGCTGCTGCGTCAAAGGGTATGCACAGTTTGATAACTTTTTGAGCATAGCTCCAAATTGTTCTCCAGAATGGCTGTATCCGTTCACAGCTCCACCAACAATGCATCAGGGTCCCAGCCCTCCCACAACCCCTCCAACATTCATCATTAACTTTTCCTGTCATTTTAGCCAATCTGACAGGTGTGAAGTGGTACCTCAGGGTTGTCTTGATTTGCATTTCTCTGATCAACAGTGATTTGGAGCACCTTTTCATATGACTATAAATAGTTTTAATTTCATCCTCTGAAAATTGTCTGTTCATATCCTTTGACCATTTATTGATTGGAGAATGGCTTGAATTTTTATAAATATGAGACAATTCTCTATATATTTTTGAGATGAGACCTTTATCAGAACCCTTGAATGTAAAGATGATTTCCCAATTTATTACTTCCCTCCTAATCTTGTCTGCATTGATTTTGTTTGTACAAAAACTTTTTAACTTAATATAGTCAAAGTTATCTATCTGGTTTTCAATTAAGAGTTCCAGTTCTTCTTTGGACATAAATTTATTCCATCTCCAAAGGTCTGAGAGGTGAACTATATTACATTCCTCTAATTTACTTATAGTATCACTCTTTATATCCAGATCATGAACCCATTTAGATCTTATCTTGGTATGTGGTGTTAGATGTGGATCAAGCCCTAATTTCTTCCACACCAGTTTCCGAATTGGGTTTATTATTAAAAAAAACTAGAATAAGAACAAATTAAAAACCTTCAATTAAATACCAAATTGGAAATTCTAAAAATAAAAGGGGAAATTAATAAAATTGAAAATAAGAAAACTATTGATTTAATAAATAAATAAAATAAATAAATAAAAAATAAAAAATAAATAAAATAAGAGTTGGTTTTATGAAAAAACAACAAAATATATAAGCATTTAGTTAATTTGATAAGAAAAAGGAAAGAGGAAAATCAAATTCTTAGTCTCAAGAATAAGGGAGAACTTTCCTCTAATGAAGAGGAAATTAGAGTAACAATTAGGAGTTACTTTGCCCAATTTTATGCCAGTAAGTTTGATAATCTAAATGAAATGGAGGAATATCTACAAAAATATAGATTGCCTAGATTAAAAGAAGGGGAAATAAATTATTTAAATAGCCCCATATTATAAAAAGAAATAGAACAAGCTATTAGCCAACTCCCTAAGAAAAAATCTCCAGGGCCAGATGGATTTACATATGAATTCTACCAAACATTCAAAGAACAATTAATTCCAATACTATACAAACTATTTGAAAAAATAGGGACAGAAGGTATACTACCAAATTCCTTCTATGATATCGATATGGTGCTGATAGCTAAACCAGGTAGGGTGAAAACAGAGAAAGAAAACTATAGACCAATTTCCCTAATGAATATTGACACAAAAATCTTAAATAAGATATTAGCAATGAGATTACAGAAAGTCATCCCCAGGATAGTACACTATGACCTAGTAGGATTTATATCAGGAATGCAGGGCTGGTTCAATATTAGGAAAACTATCAGCATAATTAATTATATTAATAACCAACCTAACAAAAACCGTATGATTATCTCCATAGATGCAGAAAAAGCATTTGATAAAATCCAACACGCATTCCTATTAAAAACACTAGAAAATGATTAGTAGCATCTACTTAAAACCATTAGCAAGCATTGTATGTGATGGAGACAAACTAGAACCATTCCCAATAAGATCAGGAGTGAAACAAGGCTGCCCACTATCACCATTACTATTTAATATTGTATTAGAAATGTTGTCTTTGGCAATAAGAGAAGAAAAAGAGACAAAAGGAATTAGAGTACGTAATGAAGAAACCAAATTATCACTCTTTGCAGATGACATGATGGTATACTTAGAGAACCCTAGAGACTCAACTAAAAACTACTCACAACTTTAGCAAAGTTGCAGGATTCAAAATAAACCCACATAAATCATCAGCATTTTTATATATTACCAACAAAGTTAAGCAGCAAGAAATACAAAAAGAAATTCCATTCCAAATAACGGATGATAGGATAAAATATTTGGGAATCTCTCTGCCAAGGAAAAGTCAGAAACTATATGAACTAAACTACAAAACACTTTCCACACAAATAAGTTCAGACCTAGTCAATTGGAAAAACATTAAGTGCTCATGGGTAGGCAGAGCGAATATAATAAAAATGACAATACTACCCAAACTAATTTACTTATTTAGTGCCATACCAATCAAACTCCCAAGAAATTATTTAACAGATCTAGAAAAAATAGTAGCAAAGTTTATTTGGAAGAACAAAAGGTCAAGAATTTCAAGGGAATGAATGAAAAAAAAGGCAGATGAAGGTGGCCTTGCTGTACCAGACATAAAACTATATTATAAAGCAGAGGTCATCAAAACCATTTAGTACTGGCTGAGAAATAGAGCAGTCGATCAATGGCATAGTATAGGATATCAGGACAATCTAGGCAATAACTTTAGCAATTTAGTGTTTGATAAACCCAAAGACCCCAGCTTTTGGGATAAGTAATCACTATTCGGCAAAAACTGCTGGGAAAATTGGAAACTAGTGTGGAAGAAATTAGAGCTTGACCCACATCTAACACCACATAATAGTTTACCTTTCAGACCTGTGGAGATGTAATAAATTTATGTCCAAAGAAGATCTGGAACTCCTAATTCAACACCAGATGGATAATTTTGATTATATTAAGTTAAAAAGTTTCTGTACAAACAAAATTAATGCACACAAGATTAGGAGGGAAGCATCAAATTGGGAAATCATCTTTATATTTAATGGTTCTGATAAAGGCCTCATTTCTAAAATATGTAGAGAATCGTCTCATATTTATAAGAATTCAAGGCACTCTTCAATAGATAAATGGTCAAGGGATATGAACAGACAATTTTCAGATGATGAAATTAAAACCATTTCTAGTCATATGAAAAGTTGCCCCAAATTACTATTGATCAGAGAAATGCAAATTAAGACAACTCTGAGGTACCACTACACACCTGTCAGATTGGCTAAAATGACAGGAAAGGATAACGATGAATTATGGAGGGGATGTGGGAAAGCTGGGACTCTAATACATTGATGGTGGAATTGTGAACGGATCCAACCATTTTGGAGAGCAATTTGGAGCTATGCTCAAAAAGTTATCAAACTGTGCATACCCTTTGACCCAGCAGTGTTTCTATTGGGCTTATATCCCAAAGAGATCTTAGAGGAGGGATAGAGACCCACATGTGCAAGGATGTTTGTGGCAGCCCTTTTTGTAGTGGCTAGAAACTGGAAACTGAATGGATGCCCATCAATTGGAGAGTGGCTGAATAAATTATGGTATATGAATGTTATGGAATATTATTGTTCTGTAAGAAACGACCAGCAAGATGATTTCAGAGAGGCCTGGAGAGACTTGCATGAACTGATGCTGAGTGAAACAAGCAGAACCAGGAGATCATTATACATGTCAGCAACAATATTATATGATGATCAACTCTGATGGACATGGCTCTTTGCAAGAAAGAATTGTTTCAAACCAGTTCCAATTCTTCAGTGAAGAAAGCCATATGCACCCAGAGAGAGGGATGTGAAATGTGGACTACAACATAACATTTCCATGCTCTTTATTGATATTTGCTTGCAGTGTGTTTCCTTTCTCTGATTTTTTTTCTTGTAAATAGGATTTTTCTTGCACAACAACTTGTCAAGTATTTTATCATTATTAACATGTAATGGACTTCCTGCCATCTTGGGGAGGGGTGGGGACGGGGGGTAAAATTTGTAACGGAAAGCTTTGTAAAGATCAATGTTGAGGAACTACCCGTACATATGTTATGAAAATAAAAAGCTTTAATTAAAAAAAGAATGAGAAAGATAAGAAGAAGATGAAGGAGGAGGAAGAGAAAAAAAGGTAGAAGAGACAGACAGGCAAGGAGAGAGAGGGAATTCAAGAAAAAGAAAGAGGGGGGGGAGGGCAAGGAAGAAAGGAGGGAAAGTTAGGGAAAAAACCTAACTTTTGCTGACATGATTACATTGGTAATTCCAAAGTTGGAATATTTTTTTTGTGAACATTTTATTATAATGTCCCTTTTCAGAATTTATGAGATAAATTAGATTTTTTTTTGGTCACCAAGATGTTATAATTGATCTGATTAGTTTAATGGAATGACAATTTAGAATAATAAAGCAATCAATAGTCTAGCATATCATGTCGGTTAAATGACTGGCAGTTATTAAACTACCTTAGTACAATTTCTTAAAGATAGAATTTTAGGAAGAAAGCCATCACTTGATTGTGCCATTCACTCTTTTTTCAATTGGTATATTCCTCCAACCTTGATGATTTTCATTTATTGCGCTTATACCAAACTATTTTGTTTTCAGAAAAATTGGTCCATATTATGCAGTGATATATTTCTGTTACCTTTGGCCATTTACTTAGCTGCCACCCTCTCGCTATAAACATAAACCTGACAAGATGGTGTTGTATGGCTGGTTATTTGTAAGTGTATAACTCCAGTGCCTCTTTGCAATAGAGATAAGAAACTGAAAAGGAAGAAAAGAATTAATGTGGCCAGAGGGCCACAAAGTTATAAATGTCAAATTGTTATAATGAGAATCAATGAGTTTAAAGCTGCTCTGGTAACAGAGCATGAAAGGCCTGGCTCATGTGGAACAATAGTCAATACCAGGCCTAAAACTGACCAGTTAGTCTCAATAAAAATACATTTTTATTGTTATCATCTGGGTTTTTTTATATCATCCACATTGCCAACTCTTGCCTCCTGCAATCATAATAAAGAAGAGCAAAAGAAGTTGGAAAACAAGGGTTAGAAAAACATATACTTAGAAAATCTAATTTATATGCATTGCTTCATGTCTAAAAGTCTCAAATCTTGCATAAAATTTGCATGCAGGGATCTTTTTTTTGGAACAATAATTAGTTATAATTTCACAGTATTGCATTTCTACTTTTTTCTTGTTGTTTTTTTCCATTTATGTTTTTTCAGCCTTTGTGCATATTTTCCTAGTTCTGCCTACTTCACTTTTTATCAGTTCACATATTTTCCTTGCTTAACTGTATTCATCATTCCTTACAGCATCATAATATTCATTATATCAATGTCCTAGAATTTGTTTAGCTATTCCCTAACTTGTGGAGATCTTCTTTGTTTTTAGTTCTTTTTTACCACAAAGAAGGGATTTAATCTGTTATCTTTTCTTCAATAAGTTCCCATGGCTTCCTATTACCTCTGGAAAGAATATGAATTACTACATTTGACATTTGAAACTTTTTACAACCTAATTCCTTTCTATCTTTCTAGTGTTATATTTTATTCTTCATGAACTCTAGCATCCATGAATGATGTTCTACCTGTAGTTCCCTGAGTTTCAATGTCTTCAACTCATAGCCTATCATCTGATCCTCATATACTTTTCTTTTTATATGATATGATCTTTTTTTTAATTAAAGCTTTTTATTTGTATAACATATGTATGGGTAGTTCCTCAGCATTGATCTTTACAAAGCTCTCCATTACAACTTTTACCCCCAGTCCCCTCCCCTCCCCTAGATGGCAGGAAGTCCACTACATGTTAATAATGTAATAATAGTTGACAAATTGTGCAAGAAAAATCCTATCTACAAGAAAAAAAAGAAAACCAGAGAAAGGCAACACAATGCAAGCAAACATCAATAGAGATCATGAAAATGTTACGTTGTGGTCCATATATCATATCCCTCTCTCTGGGTGTATATGGTTTTCTTCAGTGAACAATTAGAACTGCTTTGAGACAATTCTTTGTTGCAGAGAGCCATGTCCATCAGAATTGATCATCATGTAATATTGTTGTTGCCGTGTATAATGATCTCCTGGTTCTGCTCGTTTCACTCAGCATCAGTTCATGCAAGTCTCTCCAGGCCTCTCTGAAATCGTCCTGCTGGTCGTTTCTTACAGAGCAATAATATTCCATAACATTCATATACCATAATTTATTCAGCCACTCTCCAATTGATGGGCATCCATTCAGTTTCCAGTTTCTAGCCACTGCAAAAAGGGCTGCCACAAACATTCTTGCACATGTGGGTCCCTTTCCCTCCTCTAAGATCTCTTTGGGATATAGGCCCAGTAGAAACACTCCTGGGTCAAATGTTTGATAAGCACAGTTTGATAACTTTTTGAGCATAGTTCCAAATTGCTCTCCAGAATGGTTGGATCCGTTCACAGTTCCACCAACAATGTATTAGTGTCCCAGTTTTCCCACATCCCCTCCAACATTCATCGTTTTCTTTTTCTGTCATTTTAGCCAATCTGACAGGTGTGTAGTGGTACCTCAGAGTTGTCTTAATTTGCATTTCTCTGATCAAAAGTGATTTGGAGCAACTTTTCATATGACTAGAGATGGTTTTAATTTCATCATCTGAAAATTGTCTGTTCATATCCCTTGACCACTTATCTATTGAAGAGTGGCTTGAATTCTTATATATATGAGACAATTCTCTATATATTTTAGAAATGAGGACTTTATCAGAACCATTAAATGTAAAGATGATTTCCCAATTTGATTCTTCCCTCCTAATCTTGTCTGCATTAGTTTTATTTGTACAGAAACTTTTTAACTTAATATAATCAAAATTATCCATCTGGTGTTGAATTAGGAGTTCCAGATCTTCTTTGGACATAAATTTATTCCATCTCCACAGGTCTGAGAGGTAAACTATATTACATTCCTCCAACTTGCTTACAGAATATAAGATATGATCTTAAAGGTCACATGTAAAATTTGAATTTATTATGGTATATTTAATATCACTTTAAGGTTTGTTCATTATTATAGCCTTCTTGGAGTTTTAAAAATTATAATTACTCCAAAAGACATTTGCTGATGGTTGTCTATGTAAATTGTGAGACAAGCAGTTGCTGTTTTTTTTTTTAAATTTAATCTGATAAATTGTAGGAAACTGGGAAGATATGGAGACCATATAACAAATATAGAAGCAATTAGAGAAATTATAGACAGAAGATAATAATTGATTACTAATTATAAACTAAGATGGAGTTATTTGTAGAGAGGATCCAGGATTTAAATTTAAAAAGCTAAGAACAGAGAGAGGGGGAGGAGAGGAGGTAGGAATAAATTTAAAACTGGCTCATATAGCTAAGGTTGAAAGTGGAAGTGATAGGCACTGCAATTACCACTGATGAGGAAGTTTACTCATTTATTTATATTTAACACATGCATAGATAGTTTTCAGCATTCACCCTTGCAAAACCTTCTGTTCCAATTTTTATCTCCCTCTCTTGTCTCCATCCCCTCCCTTAAACAGCAAGTAATCTAATATATGTCAAATGTGTAATTCTTCTACACATATTTTTATAATTATCATGTTTCAAAAGAAAAATCAGATAAAAAGGGAAAAATGAGAAAGAAAATAAAATGCCAGCAAACAACAACTACAAAAAGAAAATACTATATTGTTTTCCACACTCAGTCTCCAAAGTCTTCTCTCTGGGTGCAGATGGCTCTCTCCATCACCAGACCATTGGAATTGGCCTGAATCACCTTCTATTGAAAAGAACCCTGTCTATCAGAATTATGCATCATATAATCTCGTTGTTGCCATGTACAAAGTTCTACTCACTTCACTTAGCGTCAGTTCATATGAGTCTCTCCAGGCCTTTCTGAAATTGATAAGTAAGCTTATATCTGACCAAAGGAACAATTTGGAAACAGAATTAGAAAACTTATTCATCTTATTGATGAGGTGTGAGATTATAGCAATTCCTGAGAAATCCTAAGGCTACCCAACCTTGGAAGTATCATAAACAATGTTGCCTATCAGAGAATTAATTTGTTGGTCAGTAAGCCATAGAATTCAATCATGGGAGCTATAATGGGAACTACTTTATCCCTACCACTCCTCAGTTGTACCTCTCTAAGCCATAAAATTATCATCTCAGTAACTTTTTCCCAATAAAATCTTCTTACTTTTGGCTCTTTGCTAGAGTCCCTAAGAACTTTAGCCTGCTTCAGTTAGTGTTACAATTATTAATAAATCTTTGCCCCTTAACTTGGGAGACTGTGTGAATTCTTTTGCCAAACTGGGACACTGATTTGGGGAAGCTAATCTTGTTGGAGTGTCTTCTGCCTTAACATGATCAATTAGTTTACTGACATATTTTGTCTAGATATTAATGAAGTGTAATGTGCATTGACTCAGCTTACCATCTGAAACATCTATTTAAGCTCCATTCATCAAGGAACTTTTATGGACAATTCCTAAGAAAGAAGACACTGAAATTCACAGTTCCAGTGTTTTAAGTTACCTAGAGCACATTCCTCAATCATATATCTCCTTAGTAGGTTTCTCTTAATGTGAACTCATCCACCACCCCCCATAGAAATGAAGTACCTTGGTAGAAAGGTATGACTCAGGGTTATATGTAAATTATGATGCTTTTATTCTTTATGCATGTTTTAAATATGAGTGTATGGTATTATTGCAATTATTATTATTATTGCCTTATTTTAAGCAAATGCTTATATTTAAGATTTAAAAATGTCAATATTCTGAGTTATCTGGCTTCATAAATGTAAATGCATTGACAGGGACTTATAAGTTAGAAAAGCACATAGTTAATGTACATTCTATCCCAGCAGAGAATTTGATTTTAACAATGTGATAGCAGTTCTCTCAAAACTGCATCTTGATAGTGTGAGGGCAAGATGGAGTGAGAAGGCTAACTAGAAAATGAGTAGGTATTCATGTAAGAGGTGTTAGGTATTACATGTTTCATGGTCAACCCACATACTTGTTATGGTAACAGAGGGCATTGATGATAGTCTAAAGTTAATTTCTACCAGATTGCTTTCCACTTTTCCCAGAAGTTATTATTAAAAAGGAAACTATTTCCTAACATAGTAATAAAATGCCAGTAGAACATTCCTCCTCTAAATCTTGAGCTCATCCTTACATCCAAACACATTCTCATCAAGAAAAGTCAAGTTGCATGAACTTGCATGTGGATATTGTGTGGACCACACATAAAAAGATATATGCAGCTGGAGTTCCTATATGAATGGGGACACACACTTGGATGACTAGGACATACATGTTGAATTAGGCCTCCAAAGCTGCAGAACTACTGATATTATATGTTCTTGTACTGTTCTATATTGGACCTATTATCTTTGGGGTCTTGTTTTCCACTATTTCCATCACTACATGTCTGGGCATAGAAACTCTGTTACTCTATCTTATAGTTATTCAGATATCTTTCAGATTCCATACTATACTAACTAATATCCATTGAGGATGACATAGACTCTCTGCAGAGGAAGCCGAGAGCTCTTCTCAGTCAACTAAGCCAATATTTGCAAAGTGTTCTTAGTTATATTTTTCTGGCATTCATTATGAAGCTTTTCACTTAAACCATTCTGTTCGTAGATAGAAAGTGGGGTCCAAGTTAAGTTCATGTATAATTTTGAATTCTTCAAAGACTTTAAAAAATAACAACATGCTATTATGTTCTCTACTAACTCCTCTGAGATCTACAGTTCAACTCTCATCTGACTTATATTGATTCTTAGCCTTTGTCTTATCTTCATAGATAGGCAAATATCTCCAGAGCCTCATTTCATTGAAGAGAAAGAGATGAATAAAACTTTGGTGAGGAAATTGAATTTTTTGATATTGTATGGGACAGTGACCCTAACCCAAATTAAAAGTAGAGACTCAAGGTAAAAAGCAAAATGGATTTATTACAATCTCACGAGAAAGGGCAGCACCAACAGACAAGGTGTCCTCAGTGGAGGAATGAAAAGCACAAGCTACAAACACAGGATTATATAGACTCTAGTGGAAGCCTCAAACTCCATTCTTACCAGGCTCCCATTCTAGATGCAGAAATCTAATCAGAAACTAAGAATCTAACCAAAGAAAAAGAATACTTAACATATTATGAATTTAATTCTAATTGGGGCAAAAAGGGCAGGGGGAACAGAAGGCAAATGTAAGTTTATCTAAGATAAGTGAATACCTGCAGCTTTTGGCTATAGCATAGCTTGTTATTTCAAAGTTTAAAGTTATAATTAGGGTATAGGTCAAGTCCATACTCTTATGAGAGGTTTTCACTCAGTTTATCCCATTCAGTGTTGTTAAGTTGTGTCTGATTCTTTCTGACCACAATTTGAGGTTTTCTTGGCAAAAATACTGGAATTTGCCATTTCCTTCTTCAGCTCATTTTACAAATGAAGAAATGGAGGCAAATAGGGTTAAGAGACATGCTCAAGATCATTCAGTTAGGAAGTATCTGAGACTAAAGTTGACCTTAGGTTCTTCTAACTTTTGGTTTGGCACTCTATTTACTTTGTAAATAGAGTGTTCCTCTTCCTCTCCCTCCCCCAATTGTATTTAGTCTCTCTATGTATTATTCTTTTTTTTATGCAAAGGGACAGGGTTGGGCTGTGTAGAAAAGATGAAAAAAAGCTATTGACTTTTGTCCTATCTCTTCCCAACAATGAATCACTGCCTGTTTTCTTCAGTAATTTTGAAGATCTTAAATCCTTACTCATTTTCCCCTATTAATGATCTACCCCATTTAGATGACTAGCAAAATGGGAAAAAGCAATGACAACATTTCAGCAAATAGAACACCACTTCTCTGTATGCATCACTTGTAATTTGGGATTCTGGACTATTAAATGAATTTGCTTTTGTTATTGTAATCATCAAGGTTACCCTGCCACAAACACTCTTCTCTTCTCCTATGGCATTTTACTTAGCTTTGAGGACTCTTTACGGTCTTCATTAGGCAAGATGGCACATCTTTTGCGCACTGATCTTTCTAAACCTCAGGTGACCGGCCTTCTTTAGTCCCCCTCACCAAGTTTTTACCCTCCCAATTTAATGAACTTCAATGACTCTCTTTTATTTTCAGGATAAACTCTAAAATCTTCTATTTGGCTTTTAAAGCTCTTCATAACCTGATTTCTTCCTATCTTTCTTGTCTTCCTGCACCTTCTTCTCCTCCAGGTTCTGTGATCTAATGTCCCTATATTCCTTTCTCTTTCTTGCACAAAACATTTTTATTATTTTCACTAATTATTTATCCCTCCATCTTCTCCTTCCCTCCACTTTTTTGTTTCCCTCAAATCTTAGCTAAAGTTTCATCATCAGCAAGAAGCCAGTCCACATTATTTTAAGTTTCCTTCCTCTGATATTACCCCCAAATGTCTCTTGTTTGAACATATTAATTTGCATGTTGCTTTCCCCTTTAGACTGTGAACTTCTTGAAAACAAGGACAATTTTTTTTGTTTGTTTTTGTCTTTATTTGTATCTTCAGGGATTATTACAGTGCCTGATCACAGAATCAATTCTTAATAAAGGCTTAACTTGGTGACTTCTACTTCATTATTTCTGTATGTGTATCATTGCAAAATAATTAGTGCATTTGTTATACTTCAAATGATTCCTTTGGTAGGTAGCGTCATAGATTAGTATTTTCTTAGGAAAAGCTGGAGATTTGGAAATGTAATTGTATTGACACAGATTTCTGCTATGTGGGATTGTTAATTTTTATCTATGGAGAGGAAATTTTCTTCTGTTTGGTGACTCTAGAATTGATTTGAATAAATCATGTATCTTCTAACAGCTTCTTTGAAACATATGGTTAAACATTGGAGCTACACTCAAAAAGTTATTAAACTTTGACCCAGCAGTGTTTCTATTGGGCCTATATCCCAAAGAGATCTTAGAGGAGGGAAAGGGACCCACATGTGCAAGAATGTTTGTGGCAGCCCTTTTTGTAGTGGCTAGAAAATGGAAACTGAATGGATGCCCATCAATTGGAGAGTGGCTGAATAAATTATGGTATATGAATGTTATGGAATATTATTGCTCTGTAAGAAACAACCAGCAGGACGATTTCAGAGAGGCCTGGAGAGACTTGCATGAATTGATGCTGAGTGAAACGAGCAGAACCAGGAGATCATTATACATGGCAACAACAATATTACATGATGATCAATTCTGATGGACATGGCTCTCTGCAACAAAGAATTGTCTCAAACCAGTTCTAATTGTTCACTGAAGAAAACCATATACACCCAGAGAGAGGGATATGAAATATGGACCACAACGTAACATTTTCATGATCTCTATTGATGTTTGCTTGCATTGTGTTCCCTTTCTCTGGTTTTCTTTTTTTTTCTTATAGATAGGATTTTTCTTGCACAATTTGTCAACTATTATTACATTATTAACATGTAGTGGACTTCCTGCCATCTAGGGGAGGGGAGGGGACTGGGGGTAAAAGTTGTAATGGAGAGCTTTGTAAAGATCAATGCTGGGGAACTACCCATACATATGTTACACAAATAAAAAGCTTTAATAAAAAAAAAAGAAACATATGGTTAAACAAAGGCCTAACAGCTCTGTATACCATTATTGGATTAAAATCTATTCTAAATAGTAACACATTGACTGTACTCTGCCCAAGTTAGAAGTTAACACTGTTTATGTACTAAAAAGCCAGTGACAGTTGCTAATTTGGTGTGGTTTGACTAAATAAATCATTAATATTTCAGAAAACTATTCATACTTCAAGTACAGCATTTTAGTGTTTGTAATTGGAGTCCCCCTTCTTCTCACATATGCAAAAAATTAAACATTTGCTTTATTAACATGTCAAAGAATATTAATCCTGGTCTGAGATCCTAAGTTTTTCAACAATAGAAATGTTTGCTTATTATTATAACTCCTTGATACCAGAGACATGACTAACAATTCTGCTACCTAAGGCTACTATCCAAAAATAATCAGGGAGGAGCAATAGGTTTTAAGGAGAGATTTGGACCTGAGACTACAGATTTTAGAACATACATGCCCTATGGTAGGAGGTACTAAAATAACATGAAGCCAGCTAACACGGTGACCACCATAATGGGAGGGACCAGAGTGGTACCACTCAGGGAAGGAACTGCCCAGATTAAGTGTATTGGGGAAAGAAATGTACCATCTAATAGCTTTCAATTGTAAATAATGTCTTTCTCACTGTTCACCAAACAAATATTTTTATCTGTTAAAGGAGTAGAACTGCTCTTAGTACACTCTAAATTGGGCCACTGTGAGGGGTAACCTTCATGGCCTCATTCTTGCTCTGGCTCTGCTTGATTCAAGAACATGACTTCAAATGAAGTGTATTTTAATGAGGTAGAATGATTTTCCCATTTAATTTATTGATGAATTTTGTGTAGCTTTGTGCATTATGTAAGTAGGCTCTTCATTTTCTTCTGGTCTTGGATGTAATCACTGAGCATTTTTAAAGCATCTAATCTTTACCAAGCATTGAACTATATTCCTGTCTTCATGTGAGATGGAATGTATGTGCATATTTAAATAAATTTTAAAATATATTCAAGTAATTGAAAGGGGAGGGTACTTTTAACTAGAAATGTCAGGAAATGCCCTCTTTGGGATGTGGGGTTTGAACTGGAAATTGAAAAAAAGTTAAGGATTCTGAGAAGTGGAGTCAAGGAAAGAGTTCATTCCATGTAAGAAACACAGCTTATAAGGAAGTGACAGAGGTGAGAAATGGAACTTGCATAAAAACTAGCAATGGGTCAGTTTGCATTATAGAATGTAGAAAGGAAAATAATGTATGATAGGCTAGAAAGGTAAGCTATTGTGTCAAACGTTTACATACCAGTTGAGAAAATGTGTGATTTATTTTAGAGGTTTTAGGAAACTACTGAGGTTATTTGAGTTAGGATATTATCATTAGATCTCTGTTTTAGGAAAAATCATATTAGCAGCTCTGTGGGAGATGGATTAAAAAGGAAAGAGACTATACACAGTGAGACCAATTAGGATGTGACTGCAAAATTCAAGGGAATCTAACTGAGAGTAGTAGCTATTAAAGGGAAGGGAACATATGCAAGTGATATAGAAACAGACTTAGAAAAAATTTGGCAACTCATTGACTTAAGGAGTGAGGGAAAGTAAAGAGTAGAAGATGAATCCAAGATTGAAGCATAATATGACTAACAATAGAGCGGTGTCTTCAACAGAAAAAGGGAAGTTGAGGGAAGAGAAGAAGAGTATTTGGGAAAAGATGAGTTCTTTTATGGACATGTTGAGTTTGATATATCTTTAGTTCACCTAGTGTCAAATATCTAATAGATAGAGATGTGGAACTGCGGCTCAAGGAAAACTAGAGTTGGTTATATAGAACTGGAAATAAATCATAATAGAGAAGATAATTGCATCTAGACAGCTGGTGAGATCTCAAAGTGAAGTAATATATAGTAATATATATATATATATATATATATATATATATATCAAATAGCTTGTAAGAGAAGCAAGACAGAACAGTTTCATAGAAACTTATAGAGGACAAAGTATCCAGGACGAGGGCTCAATAGCATCAATGCATGAGAAAACGTCAATAAGAAGAGAAAAAGCAATTCAATTGGATAATTAAAAGAGCACCAGTAACTTTGGAGAAAAAATTTCAGTTTGAATGATAGAGGTAGAAGCCAAATGGCAGCAGGTTTAAAACGAAGTGATAGGAGAGGAATTGAGTGTAGACTTTTTTCAAGACTTTAGCTCAAGAGGGAAAGTCAGTTTCATACTGGCTGAATGTGAGAAGAGGAAAAGATAGCAATAGTTCATAGAAATTATAGGATCAAAAAGAGACTTATTTTTCTTCTTAAGAATATGAGGTAGGGGGCGGAGCCAAGATGGCAAACTACAGACAGCATTCTCTGTGAGCTCCAGAGACCTTCCCTCAGACCCAGACAAATTGAGCCTTCAAACTGGTTCTGGAGTGAGGACTCCACCAAACACTTGGACTACAATGCACTTCTATCAAAAATCTACTTTGAAAAAACTCCGGAGGTCAGTCTCAGGGGAATCGGCAGCTAGCTGCAATCAGACACCAGCGTGCAGCCGGGGCGGAAGTCAGGGCTGTGACAGAGTGGCGGGTTTTAGGGACCCAGGAAGTCCTGGGAGATGCCTGGGCCACTTTGTTCTGCTTGCAGGCAGGTGCTTTGGCAGATCTGCCTTTGGTAAAGAGTGGATTGAGAGCAGCTGAAAACGTGGTCCTAGTGTGGAACTAGCCAACCAGCCCTGCACCGGAAGTCAACTTGGCAAACTGCCCCAGGGCAAATTGAAACGGCTACTGGTCTGGCCCTTGTTCCTCAGTTCAAAAACATAAGCAAGAAGCAGAAGAGAGCTCTCACCATAGACAGCTTCTACAGAGAGAAAGTAGGGCAGTCCCCAGATCCTGAGATTCTGAAAACAATCCCAGATGAAGCCACAAAGGTGAAGATGAGTAGTACCCTTTTCAGAAGGCTTACCTGGAAGATTGCATAAAGAATCTCAAAAGAGAGCTGGAAGAAGAATGGAGAAATAAATTGAGATAAGTGCAAGAAAAAAATAATGCTCTGCAACAGAGATGTCAAAAACTGGAAAACAATACTGGTGAATAGGAAAAAGACAACAATTCACTGAAAAACAAAATTGGTGAATTGGAAAAAAAATCACCAATTCACTGGAAAATAAAAATGGTGAATTGGAAAAAAATCATTAATTCACTGGAAAATAAAAATGGTGAATTGGAAAAAGACAACAATTCACTGAAAAATAAAATTGGCAAAATGGAAAAAGAATGCATTGAACCAAGAAATTCAATTGGCCAGCTACAAAAGGAGCTAAAAAAGGTAACTGAAGGAAATAATACTTTAAAAATTAAAATTGAACAAATAGAAGTAAATGACTCAATATAACTTCAAGAATCAGTTAAACTAAAACAAAAAAAATGAAAAAAAATAGAAGATAATATGAAATATCTCCTAGGAAAAACAACTGACTTGGAAAACAGATCCAGGAGAGATAATCTAAGGATTATTGGACTCCCTGAAAGCCACGATGAAAAAAAGAACCTTGATGCTATCTTCCAGGAAATCATGAAAGAGAATTGCCCTGATGTTTTAGAATCAGAAGGCAAAGTTGGCATTGAAAGAATTCACCGATCACCCCCTGAAAGAGACCCCCAAATTAAAACCCCAAGGAATATCGTGGCCAAATTTCAGGACTATCACACCAAGGAAAGGATATTGCAAACAGCTAGAAAGAAACAGTTCAAATACCGAGGAATTGTAATTAGAATTACATAAGATCTGTCAGCTTCCACATTAAAGGATTGAATGGCCTGGAATCAGATATTCCAAAAGGCAAAAGAACTTGGATTACAGCCAAGAATAAGTTATCCAGCTAGAATGAGCATCAACTTCCAGGGAAGAAGATGGTCATTCAATGACATAGGAGAATTTCACCTATTTCTAATGAAAAGACCAGATCTGAACAAAAAAATTTGACCTCCAAATACAGAACTCAAGAGAAGCATAAAAAGGTAAAAAGGAAAGAACTCTTGGGAACTATCTTTCTGCTGTGGGTATCCTTAAAGAATGGGGGTATAATTCGATTTTACTTTGATAATAATGGAAGACATTAGAGGTGGAAGGGATATCATATTGAAAAAAAAGGGGAAAGGAGGCAAAATAAAGTAAAAATAAAGGAGGTAATATAAGGCAAAATCTCATAAAGAGACATAGAAGATCTAATATAATGGAGGGAAAGAAGGGAGGGAGATGAGTATTGTGTAAATCTTATTCTCATTAGATTGGGCTCTAAGAGAGTATATCAGACACATTTGGCTTCAAAGAAAGGCCTGGCCCTCCTTGAGGGAAAGTGGGAGGGAAAGGAGGAAAGGAAAGGAATAGACCAATAGAAGGATTAGGGGAAAGGTGTAAAGGGGAGGGATGGGGTTCTAAAAGGGGGAGGACTATTGGAGGGAAGTTGTCATCAAAAATTAAGTACTGGGGAAGAGGGAAGGGAGAGATTGGAAAGGGAACAGAAAATCACAACTATGGGGAAATAAGATGGCAAGAAATACAGATATAGTTATTTTAACTGTGAATGTGAATGGGATGAACTCTCCCATAAAACGGAAACGGGTAGCAGACTGGATTAAAAGCCAGAATCCTACAATATGTTGTTTGCATGAAACACATCTAAAACATAGAGATACATACAGAGTGAAGGTAAAGGGCTGGAGCAGAATCTTCTATGCTTCAGGTGAACAAAGAAAGGCAGGGGTAGCAATCCTTATCTCAGATCAAGTAAAAGCAAAAATATATCTAATTAAAAGAGATAAGTAAGGAAACTATATTTTACTAAAGGGTACCATAGACAATGAAGTGGTATCAATACTAAACATATATGCACCAAGTGGTATAGCATCCAAATTCCTAGAGGAGAAACTAACAGAGATGCAAGGAGAAATAGACAGTAAAACTATACTAGTGGGGGATCTCAAACTTGCTCTCTCAGAATTAGATAAATCAAATCACAAAATAAATATGAAAGAAGTTAGGGAGGTAAACAAAAGGCTAGAAAAGTTAGGTATGATAGATCTCTGGAGGAAATTGAATGGTGATAGAAGGGAGTATACTTTTTTCTGAGGGGTTCATGGAACTTATACGAAAATTGATCATGTGTTAGGGCATAAAAACCTCAAAATCAAATGCAGACAAGCAGAAATAGTAAATGCATCCTTTTCAGATCATGATGCAATAAAACTCAAATATAATATAAAGCCAGGAGAAAACAGACCACAAGTTAATTGGAAATTAAATAATCTAATCCTGAAGAATGAATGGGTGAAAGAGCAAATTATAGACACAATCGATAATTTCATCCAGGAGAATGACAATAATGAGACAACATACCATAATTTGTGGGACACGGCTAAAGCGGTTATAAGGGGTAATTTTATATCTCTAGGTTCTTACTTGCATAAGACAGAGAAAGAGAAGATCAATGACCTGGGCTTACAATTAAAAAAGCTAGAAAAAGAGCAAATTAAAAACCCTCAATTAAATACCAAATTGGAAATTCTGAAAATAAAAGGGGAGATTAATAAAATTGACAATAAGAAAACTATCAAATTAATAAATAAAACTAAGAGTTGGTTTTATGAAAAAACCAACAAAATAGATAAGCCTTTAGTTATTTTGATTAGAAAAAGGAAAGAGGAAAATCAAATTGTTAGT
>JAJPUD010003654.1:159172-235947 GCA_023553655.1 Myrmecobius fasciatus | reverse complement strand
TGCAGAGAGCCATGTCCATCAGAATTGATCATCATGTAATACTGTTGTTGCTGTGTATGATGATCTCCTGGTTCTGCTCGTTTCACTCAGCATCAGTTCATGCAAGTCCCTCCAGGCCTCTCTGAAATCGTCCTGCTGGTCGTTTCTTACAGAGCAATAATATTCCATAACATTCATATACCATAATTTATTCAGCCACTCTCCAATTGATGGGCATCCCTTCAGTTTCCAGTTTCTAGCCACTACAAAAAGGGCTGCCACAAAAAATGAGTCACTTTTTGAAGGAAAAACTAGATAAGACATTATGTTTGCTTACATGGGACAATGAAGATGATAGAGTTAAAGATCTGTTTTAAGTATTAGAACTTGATAAGGACAGTGGTTCGTTATTGACAGAGAAGTTGGGCTGGGGAAGATGATGAATTTATTTGTAGAAAGATCAGTAATAGTCTTGGGGTGGAGTCAAGATAATGGAGTGAAAACAGTATTTTGCTATATGAGTTTTTCCAACACACCCTTTCCACAGCAACTTAACATAATATACCAAATGGAATTCTAAGTGGGAAAGCCAAGAAAAAGTCACAGGGAGTCATTTTTCCAGTCCAGTGTAGCTTAGGAAGACAGAATTCTGCAGACATTGGGGTGGAGGCTGATCTGGAGTGTCATACAGCAGAAATGTCTCTTAGCAGTAACAACAGCACCAGCTGTGGAGGGAGCAACTCAGGACTCATGAGCAGCAAGGGGACTGAACATTGGGTCAAAAGAGATCCTAGGGATCATCTGTGATAGCACTGGGAGAAGGAACAGGTGCTATCGGCAGCTCTGTTGCCTGATACCTAGTTTCGGGTCAGTGCCAGGAGAAAGGAGTGAATTAGTTGCAAAGGAGCAGGGGTCTGAAGACCAGGAAGGGAGTGACCGGATCTCTCCCAGGTCACACCACTTTGAAAGCACTGGAATCTTACAGATTTCCAGACTGAATTGTGAAAGCAGCAGAAGGACATAAAAGACAGAAGCTCAAACCCAACATGACATAAAATCTAGAGTCAAAAAATAGACTGGGGAAATGAACAAATAAGACAAAAATAGAATGTAGAAAATATGAGCTAAAAGGAACTTTATAGTCTGGCTAGGTCACTTCTCTGATTTAATTGAGGAGGAATCTAAAATGTGCATGTGCTGTCCCCTTGACTACTGTCCGTTCTCAAGACTCAGATGGAAAAGTCCATGATCCTGAGCCCCAAAGCCTTGCTTATAGCAGTGACTTCCAAACCACTAGAGTATATCCAGCTCAGTTTCTGAAGCCAATTGTAGAGAAAAAGGGACTTGATTTCCTCATCACTGCAGCAATGACTTCTGATTAATTACTGTCAGCCAATGGCAGATAAGCACAAGAACCGCCTTCCTGACATTGGCCTTGCTTCTACCTCAGCCCTCACCTTCATCTAGGGAGACACTTCCTGTGGAAAAGGAGTTAAGTCACCCACATATAGGGCAGACAGGCCACCTAAGCCTCATCAGCCAGCTGAACCAGCCTACCATCTTGGATGGAGAGATGATAGACAGCATGTGCCAGGCAAGTCACATCATCTACCTGGAGCACTGTTTCCCTTCAGACTGATAGAGATGACCTGGACTTATTCCTCTTATTCCTATAACCATAAAGACTCAAAAAACAAAGTTCTGGTCCCCAGTTTTTGGTAATATCAGATGATTCAATATAAGAAACTGATACTATATCAGTGGAAAAGAGGAAGAATTTTCTCCCCCTGCTTTGTCTGCATTCTAATAACTATGCAAATTTTCTATTGGACTTGGAGTTGAAATTTTGCATATGTTATCTCCCTCATTGGAATGTGAACTTGAGAGTTAGGACTATCTTACTTTTCTATTTCTATTCCCAGAGCTTTGTACATGACAAATACTTAATAAATGCTTCATTTATTCATGGGGAAATGTTTTCACTTCTCAGTTGATGGTTTGGACTTGAGTTCAGGTAGGAAGACAGAATGCCCAGTTAACAAGATTTTTTTTTTCCCTTTCAAAATTTCAAATGACTGGTAGAATCCTAAAATCCTAAAAAATATTTCAGAATATTCATTTGTTGAAGAAAGTAAAAGTTTACTTATCTCAAAGTTTATGTTATTATAGCAAATTTTCCCAACAGATTTGCTGCTTAACTTGTACAAATTGTTTTTTGTTTTGTTTTTTTTGTTTTTGTTATAGCTTGCTTTTCAGCATTGTTCTGAAGAGACTTGGAATATCAAGCTTGATCTGACAATAGTAAAGGAAAAGATATTTCTAAGTTTGTGTACTGCTGGCTTACTACAGTTGACTTGGCAAGCTGAGCAGATAACATGATGTCCACATGAACTTTAATGTCACATGGTAGTTATGTAAACCAAAACATAAACTGATAGATATAATTCAAGCCTATCATCCTTAGTTGTTGTCCTTTTCAAATGTTTCAAGCAAAATTGTGTTCCCATCATCTTTTTTTTTAACCTTATAGTCAAATGAGTTTAAATAAACTTTCTGTATGCATATATAGCACATATATAATTGGCAATCTATTTCTAACTTAGTCTTATGAAAAAAGTTAGAAGTGATATGAAAGAATAGGCTCATTTATTTTACTTTAAGTTTTTAAGGAAAATTGGCTTCAGGTCCTCTGAGAAGGTAGGTTATTAGTGGAATTAAAATTGTTTGGACATAAATTTAAATATTAAAACATTCGTAGGTCAGCTGGCTGCAATAAGAGCTTAACAAATTAATTTTAGAAACAGAAATGACCTTGAACTTTTTTTTTTTTTAAGGAAAGGATTAAAAGTTTTTAGTACTACATAGTTCAGAATATTAGCATGCCTGAAGTCTATCATCTTTCCTTTGAGATATTCCTTCTTTCTAGGTATGTTGGAAAAGCACTGAAATTGAATATCTTGATATGAACTGGATATTTTGTACTTCTGTACTAATTTTATCTAGTGAATTATTGTATACTGAAAGAGTTTGTATTGATCTTCCTTTTGACATTATAACGATATTAATAAATCTTATATTTGTATAGATTTTCACATTTTAAAGGATTGTAGAAGGGGCAGCTAGGTGGCACAGTGGATAGAGCACCAGCCCTGAAGTCAGGAAGACCTGAGTTCAAATCTGGCCTCAGACACTTAATACTTCCTAGCTGTGTGATCTTGGGCAAGTCACTTAACCCCAATTGCCTCAGCTAAAAAGCAAAAAAAAAAAAAAAAAGGATTATAGAATCTCAGGGCCAAAAGGGAATCTTAGATGTTACCTAGTCCAATCCATGCCTGAACAAAAATCACTTTTATCACATATCCAACAAGTTGGCTTTCCTTCATGCCTTGGCAACCTCCATTGAGGGTGAACCCACTACACATTCTGTTCCCTGTTGGGATAGGTCTAAGTGTTAGGAAATTCTTATTTACCTCATATTTAAATTTGCCTCTTTGCAACCTCCAGCCTTTTGTTGTAACTCTCTGTTGTGGTAGCAAGTAGAAGTCTATTCTTCCCCCTGCACAACACTCCCCTCCCTCTCCTCTCCAACTAATAGTTCTTCAGTTATTTGAAAGAGAATTTCTCTGCTTCCCACTTGGGGGAAAAATGGTGTTTTCTTCCTCAGGCTAAACATATCTAGTTCTTCCAACTGATTCTTATATAATATGATTTTGAGGCTTTTCATCATTCTGGTTGCTATACTTCTTGGACTTTATTTGGCTGATGATTGTCATTCCTAAAATGCATTTTTCTAGAACTGGATATAACATTCCAGCTCTGACCAGACCATGGTAGAGTGGTGCTACTCTTTCTTCATTTGAGCCTATATTTCTCAGTGCTGCCTAAGGTCATAGTAGCTTTCTTGCCTGCCATATCCCACACTATTGCTTTCTTTGAAATTTGTAGCTCTCTAAAATCCTCATTTCTATTTTAGATGAACAGACATCTAGCTATCCTTCCCACATTTTGTATGAAATTAATAATTTGAACCTAGGTTTAAGATTTTATTAATTTTTATTCTGTTCAACAATTATTATATTCCAACTAAGGAAAGTATTGTGGAATACAAATACAGTTATGATTTCTTCCTTCTAGATTTTATACTATTAGATTCAGTCTAGGGTTATAGACTGTTAAGTAAGGTCTTTTTTATCTTTACTCAGTCATTCATTAGGTTAGTAATACCCCTTACAGCTTCAGGTTACCTGCAAATTTGAATGGTGTCTGTGCTTTGATTCAAGAAATTAATAAAAGTGAATAATAGCAAAGATGCCTTGGACATTTCACTACAGGTCTTCTTCCAAGTTCATAATCAAAATATTAACAGCTGTTCTTTGAATCTGTTTATTTCAACTAATTCTGAATCCATCTAATTCTATTGTTGTTTAGCCTCCAATTTCATATTTACCTCAAGAATAACCTAAGAGATTTTTTTCAAATGCTTGACTGAAATCTAGATAAACTATAGCATTCTTGTGATGAACAACTCTTGGTTTGATGGCCTTCTAACTGTGTTTCCTGCCTTCAAATCTCATCCCCCTGTTATTCATTTTCTACTCAGCTACCTACATGATTTCCACCGTAAGTCATATGTATGACCATATCTGTCTCCTACTCAGTAAGCTGCAATGGCTCTCTACTACCTCCAAGATCTATAAATAATCCTGGTATTTAAAGCTTTTCATGATTCAGCCTTTTGTTAGCTTTCAGTCTTTTTACACTTTATTTCCCTTTAAGCATTCTGTGATCCACCTATGCTGTCCTAATTTGTTGTTGCTGTTGTTCAATCATTTAGTTGTTTCTAGCTCTTTGTGATCCATGGACTGTACCTTGCCATATTGGCCATGGGGTTTTCTTTGCAAAGTTAATGCAAAACATTTCCTTCTCCAATTTTATGCAGGCAGGGATTAAGTGACTTGCCCAGGATCACACACTTTGTAAGTATTTGGGGTCAGATTTGAACTCTAGTTTTTTAGACTTCAACCCCAGTGCTCTATAGAATAGGTGACCTAACTGCCCCTCGCTGGCATGATTACATTTCCTCAAACATGACACTATCTCCCAACTCTGGAATCCTCTGCCTTTTTACTTCATTTTCTTAATTTCTTTGGCTTTCTTTAAAACTCAGCTCTTCTTTGGGAGGCATGTCCCAATCCCTCTAGCTGTTAGTGCCTTCTCTTATAATACCTTCTACTCACTTCTATCAATCTATTAACTCTTAATATGTATATAGTTATTTACATATTGTTTTCCCCATTAAAATGGGACCTATTTAAGTGTTTTTGACAGTGTTTTTGCTTTTAATTTTGTGTCTCTTGTATTTGTGTGTAGTGTGTGTGTGTGTCTGTATGTGTGTGGGTATGTATATATGTATACACACACACACACACACACACACACACACAGTGCTTAATAAATGCTTGTTGACTGACTGACAAAGAAAAGGATAAGGTTAGTCCGGCATAACCTGTTCTTGTTGGAGATACCTCTCTGTGATTGTTACTTCCTTTTCAAGACATTTCCTAAGTATTCCTTTAATAATGCCCTCTATAATTTTGCCAGAAATGAAAAAAAAGCTCACTGCCTTATAGCTTGCAAACGTTTTGTCTTGTGATACATTTGCCCTTCTCCACTCCTTTGATACCTTTCCCTTTATTCCATGATCTTTCACAAATTATATAATTCATTATCAGATAAGCTCATCATTCACATTTGCTAGTACTCTCATAGTTAAATTCAGCGAATGTTTAATTGCTAAGTGCTTGATACTCTGTGCCAAGAACTGTGCTTAGGCGTTGGGGATGCCTTCTGGTGTTATCTATGGTTGAAGCCTAGTGACTTGAACTCATAGGATAATTAGGTGCTTTTTGCTATCTCATTCCTATTGGGCATCAATTTCTTTTCATACGCATGCTTTCCAAGTATTTATTATAAATATATCTGTACAACTTTGCCATAAACTCTCTACAAAATGAATAATCAGATATGGTTATTTTTCTGGAAGCTTCAATTTAAAAATATTTAATTTTTAAATTAAAAAAATTATTTAATAAAAGTGGTTTTCAGTCTCCTATGCAGAAATTTTGATGATGCCAGAGGAGGAGAGGCAACATATTTTATATTTACTAACTAACCTGAATATTTTATCTTTCTAGTTTGAAGCCCATAGTTCTTTATCTTTTTTTCTCCCTGAGGCAATTGGGGTTAAGTGACTTCCCCACACTGCTAGGAAGTACTAAATGTCTGAGACCAAATTTGAACTCAGATCCTTCTGACTTCAGGGCTGGTGCTCTATCCACTGTGCCACCTAGCTGCCCCAGTTCTTTATCTTTTTAAAAAAATCTTAAAAAATTTTTTTTCATTTTAAACTTAAATAAAAAATGAGAAAAGAAAAAAAAATCATTGCCATGTATTCAATATAAAGCAGTAAAGTTCCATTTCAGGAAAATCTATATAGTAAATACTACATATTATTTTCAAAGCTACTCAGTTTTTCTTTGCTTTCTTGTAGGTTTTCTTTTATTCTCTACTGTATACTTCTTATTTATTTTTTCTTCTCTCTGCACCCTAAAGAAGGCTACAGTTAAATGTGAATATATATGTATATATATATATACATACATATATTTATAAACACACATACATATATACTCATACACATATATGTAAGACCATACTGTACATATTTCCACCTGTCATCTCTTTCTCTGAAGGTAGATAGTATCTTCTTTCTTAAGTCTAAATCTTTCCATGTTTTTCTAAATTAATCAGCTCATCATTTCCTATACCACAGCAATATTCCTACCTAATTGCATCCTATCCGAAAGATTGTCCATGAAAAATTTCCCCTTTATCTGCACTCCTTCTGTTCTTGTCTACATTGGTTTTACTTATACCAGAATTTAAATAATAGAAATTATTCATTTTATACTTCAATAATACTTTCACTTTATATTATAGTTTAAGGTCTGATACTGTGGAATCTGCTTCTTTTTCATCTTTTTTTTTTTTCCTGATGTTTTGTTCTTCCAGTGAATTTTGATATTTTTTTCTAAATTGATAATTTTTTAGTAATTTAATTGGAATTGTATTAAATAAATTATGTAAAATTTTCATTTAAAAAAACTTCTATTGACTTTATCTACCTGTGAACAATAAATATTACTTCAGTTATTTAGATCTGATTTATTTGTGTTTTATGTTTATAATTATATAGTTCATGTGTTTGTTTTGACAGGTATATTCTTAGGTATTCTATACTAGTTAATTATTTTAAATGGTCTAAAACTATATTGAGTAATATGGCTGACAGTATAGTTCCCTATTTTTCTCTTTTGATTAAGTCTATTTTAGCTTTAACTTTGAGATCATGATTAGTATCCCTGCTTTTTTTATATAATAAATTTTCTTCCTGCCCTTTATTTTATTTTTGTGTGTTTCATTTTTATAGCAAGATATAGTTGAATTCAAATTTTTAATCCGCTGTTTCCATTTATTGGCACCAAGAAAACACAAGTACTTTGTCAGCCAACACCACATCATCCATATGTAGAACCAATGGTTATAGCAAATGGAGAAGTTTTGAATTCTGTGGATAAGTTCACTTACTTAGGGAGTGGATAATGAGGTTGATGAAGGCATTGTCAGTTTGGCAGGCTCCCAAGGAAAGTATGGCAGAGGAGAGGTATTAGACTGACCACCAAACTGAAAGTCTACAGAATCTGTTATGCTGACCTCATTGTTGTATGTCTGTGAAACCTGGAGAGTATGCTAAGAAACAGTTGTTTCCACTTGAATTATTTTAGGAAGACTCTGAAGATCACTTGGCAGGATAAGATACTAGACACTGAGGTCCTTTCTCAAACTAAATTGCCAAGCATTCTAACTCGGCTGCAGAGAATGCAACTCCATTAGACTGGCCACATAATGCTAATGCCAAGTGTATGCTTGACAAAAAGACTATTTTATGGAGAACTCACACAAGGCAAGTGTTCACCAGGTGGTCATGAAAAGCTATATAAAAATGCTCTCAAGATCTCTTTTCAGAACTCCGTAATTGATTGTATGACATAGGAGACACTGGCACAGGATGGCCCGCCTCATCAGAGAAGGTGCCGTGCTCTTTGAGCAAAGCAGAACTGAAGTAGTTCAGAAGAAATGTGAGATACACAAAAATTAAAGAATCCACTCTAAATATTCATAGGGATTATTTATATCTGACCTGTAGTAGAGGATTCTGAGCTCATTTTGGCCTGATTAGCCACAGTTGGACACATTAAGTTGACTCTAATATTCATTCCATTCACATTCTAAGCTATAATTATTTGTTGTATATTTTCCTCCTTCCTATTTTTCCTTACTCTCTCTCACCCTATCACTCTACCAACTACCTTGCCCTCTTATTCCTTAATTTACTGCTCCCCCATTCCTTCTCATCCATATGTGTGTGTGTGTGTGAGTAAGTTGTTAGCTTTTACCCATTTCTGATGAGAGTAAGATTCCAGCACTACTTTCCCTTCCCTAACTATCCTCTTTTATCAGTTTTTCCTTTTATGACTCATTTGTGTGAAATAATTACTCCTTTTTATCTTTTCTACGCACAGATTTTTTTAAAAATCACTTCATCATACATAACTCAACCCAAGCCTTTTTTTCAAACTATCCAAATAACGATCACAGTCATAAGAGTACTGATAATGTTTTCATATATAAGAAATAAATAATTCGTCTTTATTGAGCTCCTTATAATTTGTCTTTAAAGTTTACTTTATATTTCCCTTGAATCTTATATGCCAAATTTCCCTTTAAGTTGTGCAATTTTTGAAACAAATAAGTGAGTCTTTCAATTTGTTGTGTCCATTTTTTTTTTCTCCATTCAGTATTATACTTAATTTTTCTGGGTAAGTTACTCTTGATTGTTATCCCAGATTTTTTGCTCTATAAAATATATATTCAAGACATAGGTCCTTCAATGGAGTAACTGCTAGCTCTTGTGTAATTTTTATTGTAGTTATATGATGATATCTAAAATTTTTTTTTTTGTTGTGGATTGCAATATTTTCTCCTTACCTGGTAGCTTTGAAACTTGTCTATGATGTTCCTATAAGTTTTCCTTCTGGGATCTTTTTCAGGTAGTGATCCATGAATTTCTTGTTCTAGAACTTCAGGGCAATTTTGCTTGATAATTTCTTGTAATATTAAAATTTTAATATTAAAATTCTTAGGTAGTTCAACTATTCTTATATTATTTCTCTTCAATCTGTTCTTCAGATCAGTTGTTTTTCTGATGAGATGTTTCACATTCTCTTCTGTTTTTTTCATTCTTAGGGATTTTATTTTATTATTTCTTCATGTTTGAGAATGTTAATAGCTTCCCCTTACTCAATTCTAGTTTTCAAGGAATTATTTTCTTTCTTTAGTTTTTGATTCTCTAGTTCAAGTTGGTTGACCTTTTCATAATTTTCTTAGATTGTTCTTATTTTTTCTAATTTTTTCTTAATCTCATAATCAAAAATTTGATTTTTAAAGGCCTTTTAAGTTCTTTCAAGAATTATTTTTTGTGATCTTTCTCATTTAAAAAGGAGTGACTTTTAAAATTCCATTATCTTCCTCTGAATATGAACCTAGGTCTTCTCTGTCTCATAGTAGCTATTTATGGTGGGTTCTTTCTCCTTTGCTTACTCATTTTTAGCAGATATTTTATTTTAGCAGATATTAGTATAATCAAATTCTAGTCCTGTGGGAGCTTAAAGATTCTGGTCCTCACCGTTCTTTTCCAAGGTCTCTCCCAACCTTGGGCCCCACCCATGCTGTCCCACTAATGATCTTGCTCCCTGTAGTCCCTCTGGTGAACTGTCCTCTGTGGCTTGGACCAGAAATGAGAAACTTTGCAGGTGACTAGAGCCAGCAGGGTCCAGGCTCCCCCACTGTACTCAAGGAGAGTGCTCACTGCTTCTCCCAGCAGCCCCAGTCCTGGAAGAGGCTGGTCCACTCAGCAGGGTTTGGGGTCCCTTGGCAGTGGAAGGTCCTTGTGTCTTCTATGCAGCAATCAGATAGCACCTGCCCCCTCGGGTCTGTGAGATGAATATTTCTGAGGCTGATTCTGTCTCCCAACCCCACTGCCCCCAGGGCTTGTTAGTTGATTCTGCACAGTTGACCTGGAGGCATTTGTGGATCATTTTATTCTAACCTCTGCCTCTGGAAGTTGAGTCTTTCTAGGGGTTTTCTCTAGCTATTTTAGGAGGATAGTTGGTTTATCCTGACTTTTGTTTATTTCTTCTGCTCTACATTACTTCTGAGACCATGTTTTGGGTCTTTTATTTTGGAGAGGGGGTGGGGAGAACATTTAGAGAGCTGAAAGTTTTCCCACTTACTCTGCCATCTTCCCAGACTCTTCTTCCATAGTACTTAAAAAAAAAAAAATCTATCTTCAAAACACTAATTGCAGAGTTATTTGTGTAAAATTTTCAGTGACTTTATTATACCTTAAGAGCTTTACTGTTAGCAATTACATTACTCATCTTTGCTTTTCTGTTAGTATCTGGTACCGTGCCTAGCACACAGTACATACACAAAAGATGGAAAAAATGCCAGACGTTTTTATAGAACTTTTTCTTTGAATAGACAGAGTCTGTGGTTACTTTTATCACATCATTTGAAGGAGTTACTGAAAAACTCACTTCTCATCTCCTTGTAGTCTACAATTCACATGATGAAAGTCATTGGTGGGTTTCATTTCTTACAGTCTACATCACTTTTCCCCATACCATAGGAAGCTCATTATGAGGAAAACCTCACTGTCCTGCAAGATCTCATCAGCCTTGATTCACCACCTTATCATTATCTGCTGTCCTAATGATTGGAGGGTTGAGTCATGAACTCTGAAACCTCCATTTAATATGGTAGTTGAGCTTAGGACATCTCATTTTTCATCTGGATAGACTACTTTACGATTTCTCTGATTTTTCCACCCTGTCCCCTTAGCGTATCTTCTCTGGCACCATGATTTTCCTGCTTTACAGCTTTCTTTTGTGTGTTGTCTTTCCCCCCATTTATTGTAAGCTTCTTCAGGTCAAGGGGACACACACTTTTTTTTTTTTCTTTCTCTCTCCCAATTACATTCGTATCCCTACACTTAGCATAGGGCCTGATACGAAGTAATAGCTTAAAACGTTTGACTAACTGATGGATTCCTTAGACCAGAAAAAGGAACATTTACTCAAGAATGCCACACATAACATGTATATGCTTTTTTTGGAGGAAACCCACTTAGTTTTGCTTGTTGTGATCCCATATGGTGTTTTCTTGGTGAAGACACTGGACTGGTTTGCCCTTTCCTTTGCTAATAGAGTTCTCTGGCTGCCTTGTTTAGTTTTGCTAGTTTTCTCCTTTAGAAAATTGTATTGATTAATATTAATCAATTATAAGATAGATATTTTGGACTCTGAGGCAGAGAGGTAGAGAACAAAGTTTTAGTGGGGAGGGCAAACTAGTGTGGTATCTAGGTATGTTGTATGAGCTGTGTGAAAGGTAGTGTGAGGGTGCCAGCTAGCGTCTGGGGTGACCAGGTACTGTGGGAGCAAAGAGCAATTAGGAATGGAGCTTCCTACAGATTGTCTCTGTCTTTCTTCCTAGGCTTTTGTGTGATTTGAATAGAGAATATAAGAGGAGTGTAATATAATAGAAAAGTCATTAGAGTTAGTTTATTTTTTCACATTTATTTATTTAGTTAACCCACCTTTTATTAAAAACAACAAAATCCAGTGCCTAGAATAGTGTCTTGCATGCTCTGAAAATACTGAGTGGCGACAATAATAGTTAGACTTAGGATATAACATATAGGCCTTTAGCCAATAATGTGTGTAAGAAGAGAATTGAAGCTTATGTTGAGAGAACCAGGGCTTGAATTCAAGTTTTCTCATTGCCCATTCTGTGTTCCTTATACGACTATGCTGTAGTATTTTACTAGGAGACCATCCTAGACATCTGTGATCTATTAGAAAAACACAGCATCTCATTACAGCATGGTTTGAATCTTAGCTCTGCTGTTTTCTGTGACCTTGCCGAGTCCCCTAACTTCCCTGTGCCTCAGTTTCTCATCTATAAAATGGTGATGATACCAGCATGATTTTCCTTATTAGTAGTTTGGCATAGTGAATAGAGGTAGCACTTGCTTCTGAGTCTGGAAAATCTGTTTTCAAGTTCTGCTTCCTACATATGTGGGTTAGTCCCCCAAACCTCTTAGTGCATGGGGCATCTGCCTGAGGCTGAATTTGCAAAGGTGCTTTTATTGGTAGAACTCATCAGGGAGTTTTCAATACTAGTGAAATCATGTCTAATTGCTACTCATATCCCTATGTCTTAGGATGTTGTGAGGAAAGCACTTTGTAAAACCATGGAATTTTGCAAATACAATTGCTTCTATACCTCAGGGTAAAAATGAGAGACCAAGGACTATTCCCCCTGAAAGCTGCTTTTCCACCAAAGTTGAGTATATGTTATTGTGTAGAATTTAGAACCAGGAAGGCCTATGTTATATCAAAAGCATTGTGTTTTGTGTCAGAGCAGAGGCACGACTGTGTTATTAAAAGGACAATGTGCTGACAGTTCAGTTCAGTTAACTTTTATAACTTTGGTTGACATGTACATGTAGTTTAACCTTCCATCTTTCTAAAATATATTTAAAGGGGAAATTCACTTATCTGAATCATAAATGAGAATCAGAATTGTAAGCAGATAAAATAGAAATAGTACAGTTTAGGTTCTTGCCTAAAATGGTTATAATTAAAAGAAAAATGTTCTGGTGCTTACATGAGGATAAGCTTTCATTGATGTGAAAAATTTTGCTCCCTAGAATTATACCTCCCCCATAGCTGTTTTAGAGAGCGCTATGAGGGAGAGGTTCAGAGATTTGTTTTATGATTGCATAGTTATTAAATTGTCAGAGGCAGAACTTAAACCCAGGTTTTCCTGATTCCCCAGATCTGTTCCCCTGAAACTTGCTATCTCTTAGTATAAAGTGAGGGTGGTAGAGAAAGAGATAATTGTGATTTGGGGCAAGTCACTTTAACTTTATGAACCTTGTTTTCTTAAGATGATCATAATACCGGCACTATCTTACAGATTTTGTGGAAGAAAATACTTAGTAAAACCTAAAGTGCTACATAAATATGAGCTATTATAGCTTAAGTCTTAGCCTTGTTAATTTCATTTTGTAGACAGTTGCTTTCCTATGTTCCATTTGTTTATAAATTGTGGGCTTTAGACAACTTTATAATTGCTTAAGCAGAATTAGTAGTAATGCTGAAATCATGATGTGTTTAAGATACCAAATAGTGTACAGAGTGTAAAAATTTTAAAATATGTACTTAGATTTTTGAATGGGCTTGTGATTTAATCAATATGTATACTTTTTTTTTCTACAGTGGATTTAAATTCAATTCAAAAATACTTATTAAGCATCTATTAATAGTAAAAGACTGTGCTAAGTACTGGTAATACAGAGATGAAAACAACAACCTTTCCCTTCATAGAGCTTGTAGTTTCAATTGGGCATGTGTAAAGGTGAAATACTACTTATACAAATACATTTAATGATATCAAGTAGAATGTGAAAAGAGAAAAGAAGAGAGACCAAAGTATTTTAAATTTATAGAGTTTGAGATTAGCTTAATTAGTTACATTAGGGAAGACTTTATGGAGAATGTATTACTCAATTAGGTCTTAGAAAAAAGTAATGGATTATTTCACTTAGTGGAGATGGGGAGTTGCTGTGGTAGTGCAGATATGCCAGACATTGAGTAGGCAGTAGGAGCAAAAGCACTGAAGTGGAAGTAGGGCAGTAGCTAAAATCAACTTTATTATAACATGTAATATGGATATTTACATAGATTATTTCTTATTGTGAATTTAAACTTTTAAATTACTATATTATACAAAACTTTTATTTTAAAAGAAACTAACCATTAGAAGGACATATATTTTATTTTTACTATGGTGACATGTCAGATTATCATCTTGTAAATGTATGTATTTTATATTGTGGTGAAATTACTCATATCTCTAGTTAAAACCAGTAACATTCCACTTAATCCTTTAAAAAAAATTAACTATTTAACATGAATGATTCTTTTAAAACTAAAAATAGATTATTCCAGAGGCCATTCTATAAAACTGCTAGAATCTTGTAGAAATTAGTAAAGAAACCAACTAGAATAAATTTTTAAGTTCCTTTTTGGGAAAGTGGATTGAGTGATTTAGAAGCTTATTGCTAGGAAATAATTCTCTTTCATAATTGGAAAAAGACAAGTCAGGATTGAAATTACTTGTGTTCATTCAGTGTGATTTTTTTCTTCTGATTTTGTATGTAGAAAGCCAATTTCTTATTCATACAAAGAAAGAGGAACCTGCATAGTTACAGATTTTGGAAAACTAAGATGGCACCATATAGCCTTGTTTTTGTCTACAATGAGAGGTCAGTCAGCAGTTAAAGGATTTTTCAAAAGTTGAAAGTGAACTTTAGGTAAAGATTTTTGATGCAAAGATCTAAGAGCCATGTGTATCCCCAGTAGGCTTTTGAGTAAGGATTGTTATTTATTCATTTTTCACATGTGTATTATCTTCTGGGGTGATTGCCTGATACAAATGCTGCTTCCATTAATTAAACAATAACTACTTTCAAGTGAAAAATTATATTTTAGATGTGATAGGTAATGTTAAAGAATATTCAGGAAAACATCAAAAAGAATTCTGCTTAGGCTGAATAGTTCCCAATTTACTAGTCTGTCTTATCTAGCCAAAGGTCTTGTATTTGGCCCCAGCTCTGGTCTTACATTATCCTAGAGAATGACTTTTCCTATGTAAAGTTTTTTTTTTTTTTTTTTTAAATCTGGCATATATGTTTTTCTATAAATTTCTCAATCCAGGTAAGGATGGTGTGAAGTTCTTGGTCACACCTAAATTCTTCCAGACTGACAGTTTTCTAATTTTCCTAAAAGTTTTTGTTGAATAGAGAATTCATTTATCCATTTATCTTCCCAAAGGGCCCAGCTGATGCAGAAGCAATCCCATCCTCCCTCCTCCTGGTACCCAAGGAACCGGCCCCGAGTGGAGGGAAGCAGCTCCAGTTGGCCTAGACCCAGGAGGCCTCTCTTGTCACCAAATTTCTCAGTCCGTTCCTCTTCCCACTCTGACCCTACACACACACCTGCCCTTTTCTCCTTAGTTTTTGACTGATCTGTGTTGCAGCACACTGAAAGTTGAGGTCTGTTATAAGTTCTTGTTTTGGATTGACTTGTCTAGTGGTTAGTGGGGGAAAGGATCACAGAGGAACTGGGTGCTGTATGAGGGTATTAAGGGTTAGGGATTCGCTTTTTCTGCTTTTAGTTCATAAGGTTTTTACCTTATTTCATTTCTTGGTGTTCTAGAATCTGGAAACAGCTGGAATTGCTTTATCTTTTATGCATAATTCCTACTTTAGAGAAGTTTGAGAGGTCATGAGGATAAATAAAACTCCTGTCTAGTTCTCATTTGTTGGTTATTTAACCTGTAACCTGAAACAGATATTTGTGAAACATTTACTATACTCCAGAGACTATGCTAAGTTCTAAAGATAGAGGATCTTGGAGAAGGACAGGTGTTGCAAGACGAAAGAAGTAGAAATAGCTCACTTTTTTTTTTTCTTTTTAAGTAAAGAAAATAAATGAACTCTGCCAACTATTAACTTATTTTCATGGCATTATAGTATATATTATTGAGGGGGGATGGTTGGTAAGTACTTAGAAAGGAGGCAGTGATAACTAAAAGTCATTTCACCACATGTAGTACTTCACCTGGCATTTGAAACAATGTTAAATTAAATTGACTTTATTAAGAAGTCATGCCTAATCAGGAGCTTTTTTGTTGTTGTTCTTAACAGGATAAATTTGAAGATCCAGGAAATGAAATGCTGTTGATAAAGCTTATCAGGTTTTGCTTATGGATTAGCTGGAGAAATGGGCCAGAGGTTATTACAGTTAGGTGGGTTTCGAACTGGTTAAAAACAAAATGAAAAGAGTAATTATCAATGGATTGTCAGCTTAGAGGGACATCTCTAGTTAAGTACTCACCAGATATACAGTTTTCACCTTTTGTTGCTCAGAATTTTTCATCAGTGACTTGATTGAAGGTAAAAATGATTTGCCTCTCAAATTTGTAGGGAGAGATACCCAAGTTATTGGATGTTAGAGTCATCCATTCGGGGACTAAAACTGATTAATCAGTAGGCATCGATTAAAGTTTGATGATGCAAAGACAGATCCCAAACAGTCCTTTTTCTCAAGGAGATTCTATTTTACTTGGAGTGTGAGTAGGAATATATCACAAATAAGTAAATATAAGATAATTTTAGGAAAAAGAGCAGTAAAAACTGGGAGAATGAGCTGAAGATTTCTTGTAACAAGTTAACATATCCAAGCTTTAACCTTTAGGAAGCTAAGGTTTCTGATAGCTGGAGGTGAAAAAGGGCTGCCTTTCTTGGCATGGAGGTATAGGGGCATATATACAACTGAAGGAATGTCAAATTTGGGGAACATTTTTCTTGTTGAGAAGACAAAAAGATTTGGACTACATGATAGCACAATCAGATGGATCCAGAACTGGTTGGACCCAGAGTTGTAGTTAATAGCTCAATGTCAGTATGACAAGAAGTTTTTAGACAGGTCCTTAAGAGATCTGAGGTTGGTCCTGTGTTGTTTAACATTTTTATCAATAACTTGGATAACGGCATGGATGGCAAGTTCATTAGATTTGCAATTGATACAAAATTGGGAAGGTATAATTATCACACCGAATAATAGAACAGTATTAGAAGGCCTTAGTTTGAATTTTGCTTCTGGCACTTCCCATCTGTGTGACCCTACATAAACTGATGATAATCATTTATATAGCACTTACCAGTGTGCCAGCCAGTGTACTAAGTGCTATTCAAATATTATCTCTTTTGAGGTTCGTAAAAATTCTGCAAGGTAGGTGCTGTTGTAATACCTTTGTACAGATGAGGAAACTGAGGTAGTCAGAGGTTAAGTGACTTGTTCAGAGTCACATATCTAGTACACTTCTGAACTCAGGTTTTTCTAATTCCTAGTACTCTATCCACTGTGTCATGTAGTCTTTCTGACCCCTTGCTTAGTACTCTATCCACTGTATCACGTAACCTTTCTGATATCACTTTATCAATGAAAGTGGCATGAAAGAAGCAGTGTTACTATTTTTGTTTTGCTGTAGTATTTTAAGGTCCATGAAATCATTGCATCTGACCTGTAGCTGAAACTATCTATATTTGTTATCTCCCCCATCAGAATTAATCACTCATTCAGTAAAGATTGTGAGTGAGGCACTGAGCTCTCTGAGGAAGAAAAGGGTATGTCTTGGAGATCTGCAGACTATAGATATTAGGGTTTTAATTGAATGGAAGAGGTATGAACCTCAGATAAAGAGACTGATGTAGTGAGAACTTGGAAGTGACAGTCAGGAGCAAGGAATATTCTACCTCCTTCTCTTTGACCAGTGAACCAACAGTATTGAGTGAAATAACAGCCAGTACTGGAAAGGATGACAAAGGTCATCTGGGGAGAGCTAGGTCTTAGTGATTGCTAGAAGATAGAATAAAGGGGAGGAAAAGATATTTAGGATGAAGATTAATTTGTTGCCAATGGAACAGATATTCTGGAAGGTACAATGAAAGGAGTAGGTTACATTTTGTTGGGACTTTTTGGGTGGAAGGATTGAGGGAGATGGGAATATGGTATCAAGTTGTGGGGGAATGGAGAAAATGGGATTTGAATGATGACCTACAGGGGTTTAGAGTCGTGGGGATTTTGTAGGTTATGATTGGTGTTAGTATATTAATCATTGAGTTTTGTCACTTCTCTTCCCAGAAGAGCCAGGAGATTAGACAATAGACATGAGATAAACATGAAATAAACATGAGATAGATGGCACAGTGGAGTGCTTGGTTTCTTACATTCTGATTATTTTGGAGGCAGGAAATTGAAGTTGAACCTGTTCTGGGAGTACTTGGAAATTCTATTCCCCACCAATTTTCCTTTTTTCTCAAGGGATAGATGGAACTGGAGAGGTAGGTCATCTGTTAGAGGGAAAGTCACTCCTCTTAGAATCAGGAGGTTCTCCCCATTGCAGGAGGCAAATTATCAAATTAGATATATTTAGAGGATAGGAGTTGTGGTCAGATGGAAAGTTGCTTCTTTTCTCAACTGAGGCTAGAAGTCACACAACCAGGAGAAGATGCATTGCCTCAGATAGAAATTAATGACTGTCTCATAACTACATGGCCAAATGGAAGTCATTCCTCTTCTCAAATGTGAGCTCCATAGCAAATTCTGCCTTACTTTTTCATTTTTATCCTCAGAATTTAGAACAATGCTTTGTATATAGTAAGCACTTAATATTCTTTTTCATTCATTCATGTGGATATATAATGATAAATAGAATTAATGTTGTAGAACTAGAGTTCAGAAGAGACTGAAAATCATTTAGTTTTGGGAATCATAGGATCATAGCTTTAGAGCTGATTAAATGAGCTCTTGGGAACTGATGAAATCACCATTGAGACAGCTTAGAGAGGGAAGAAGCTTCAGGGTAGTCTTCTGAGTCACTCAAGATAGGGGATGAGAGCTGGGTAATGGTTGAAGAAAGGATACTAAGAAATTCATACAGGTAAGATGAGGACCAAGAGAGAACATTGTCACAGAAGAACCTTGGAAAGAAGTGAAGACATTCACAATGTCAAAAGCTGTGCAGAAATCATTTAAGAAGACTTCAAAAAGTATCTGATTTATTAGTTACAATAATTAATGGTAACGTTAAGGAGAATAATTTCAGTTTTGTGAAAGATTCTGAAGCCAGTCTGCAAGTGGTTCAAAATGGATGTTATAAAAAAGAAGGCAGGGTGTGATCACTACTACTTTTTAGAGGTTTTTCTTCAGAAGGAGAAGAAATAGAGTTGAAGAGCATGAAAAGTTGGAAGGATCAAAAGAAAGTTTTTTTGGATAAAGGAGACTTGGGCATATTGTTAGATGGCAGGGAAAGAGCAGATGAGATTTTAGATGAGAAAGAAAGAGATAGTAATTAAGAGGGAAGATTCCTGAAGGAGAAAATATAAAATATGGAGTACAACTTGAGAGTCTGACGTTAGCAAAAAGTTATCCTTACAGACAGCAATGAAGGAGGGAGAAAATGGGAGATGGTGTAGGGGTGTGCTGAGGTATAAAGTAGAGAAGGAGTCTACAATAGATGAATTTGTGACTTTTTCAAAATACTTTGTACCAAACACTGTGCTAAATCTTAGGGTTGCAAAGAGAAAAAGCTATATACTCCCTCCTAAATTATCTCTAGGAGCTTTTACTCTAATTGGTGTAAATAACATATAAAAGAAAATTCACCCCAGGACTGAAGAATAATTCTGAAGGCTCTAAGGGTATAGCAGAAGGTAAGGCCTGGGGCTCTTTAGTTTACATCATAATTGTTCTATGGAGGTCCTTAGGCTTAGAGGGAGGACAGGTGGAAAGTCCTGGATAACTTTAGTAAAGTAGTTAATAAAACCTGGTGTCATCTTTTTTACCAGAAGGAATAAAATTGATGACTTTGTGTGCAAACCACTTGATCTGGGAAAAGAGTCTAAAGCCTAAATAGTTCTGTGCATCTCCCTTGAAAGGGAAAAGGCTTAGGGGTCTTTTAGTTCTTGGAGGGGTTTCTGAATAGCCTGAGGCTCACTCAGATGAGGAGAATGGAAAAAAAGGGTACTTTTCTATGGTTGCTTCTATTTTCTCAGTGGAAGAGTCTAGATCCTCTACAGAGGAGGAAGAGAATTAAGGGGGAGGTATGAAGTTTGAGAAGAAAAGGGCAAGTTTGGAAAGTGCAATAGTTAATTAGGGAAGATTACTGGTGAGGATTACTTTGAGATTAATTAGGTAGATTTATTCTTCCTCAGTATTATTTTATTTTTCCAATTACATGTAAAGATAGTTTCCTACATTCTTTTTTTTTTTTTGCTTTTTGCTAAGGCAATTGAGGTTAAGTGACTTGCCCAGGGTCACACAGCTAGGGAATGTTAAGTGTCTGAGACCAGATGTGAACTCAGTTTCTCCTGACTTCAGGGCTGGTGTTCAACATTCATTTTTGTAAGATTTTGAGTTCCAAAATTTTTCTCACTCTTCCCACACCTTACCTCCCTTTTTCCCAAGAGAGCAAGCAATATGATATAGGTTATATGTATGTTATAATTTTTTAAACATATTTCCATATTAATTGTGTTATGGAAGAAAAATTAGAATAAAAAGGAAAAACCACAAGAAAGAAAAAGCAAAAAAAAAAAAGTAAAAAAAGCATGCTTCAATTTGAATTCAGTCTCTTTAGTTCTCTCTCTCTGGATATAGATGGCATTTTCCATCCTAAACCTATTGGAATTGTCTTGGATTTAATTGGAGTTAGCTGAAAAGAGCTAAGTCTTGTTATAGTTGGAAATCACATAATTTTGCTGTTACTCTGTACAGTGTTTTCCTGATTCTGCTCACTTAGCACCAGTTATGTAAGTCTTTCTAAGTTTTTCTAAAATCAGCTTGTTCCTCATTTTTTATAGGACAATAATATTCTATTACTTTCATATACCATAACTTATTCAGCCATTTCCCAATTGATGAGCATCCACTCATTTTCTAATTCTTTGCTGTTACAAAAAGAGATGCAACAAACATTTTTGCACATTTTTCCTCCTTTATGATTTATTTGGGATACAGATATACTAGTGAGACTATTGGATCAAAGGGTTTACAGTTTTATAGCTCTTTGGGCATAGTTCCAAATTGCTCTCCAGAATGGTTGGGCCAGTTTACAACTCCACCAACAATGCATTATTGTCCCAGTTTTCCCCCATCCCTTTTAACATTTATCATTATCTTCTTCTGTCATCTGATAGGTGTGAGATGGTACCTCAGAGTTGTTTTAGTTTGCATTTCTCTAATCAAAAGTATTTTAGAGTATTTTTTTCCCATGTGATTATAGATGGATTTAATTTCTTTACCTCAAAATTATCTGTTCTTATTCTTTGAACATAATATCATTATCTCTAACAAAAGTCATGGCAAAAACAAAACGAAAAAACAACAAAAGACAAAAGGAAAAAACATCACCCGAAAAAGAAAGCAAAACACAAACCCCCAAACAGGTGAAATCTTGTTATTTCTTGTAATTCTAGTAAAAAGTTTATTTTTTTTTATCATCTCATCTTTATCCCCTTACTTGATGTGACCAAGAATTAATTAAGAGAGTGACAAGCAAAATTCATATTTGAATCCTTATAAACAAAACACCACATTTCCACATTAATTTCTTCACCTTATTATAACAAATATAGCACAGTCATTTCTTTTACTCAATGTTCATGACCTAGGCAAAGTGATACTGAAATTAAAGAACTCAGAAGTATAAGAACCAAAATCCTTAAAATGGAGAGCCTATATATATATATATATATATATATATATATATATATATTTATAGTTATTGCCACACATCATTTTTTGTGCAGGAGAAATCGTATCTATAAGAAAGAATAATCCGATAAAGGAAATACAATGCAAGCAAACATCAATAGAAAACATGAAAATGTTATGTTGTGGTCCACATTTCACATCCCTCTCTCTGGGTGTATATGGCTCTCTTAACCGAACAATTGGAACTGGTTTGAAGCATTTCATTGTTGAAGAGAATCATGTCCATTAGAACTGGTCCTCATATAGTATTGTTGTTGCCATGAATAATGATCTCCTGGTTCTGCTCGTTTCACTCAGCATCAGTTCATGTAAGTCCCTCCAGGCCTCTCTGAAATCGTCCTGCTGGTCGTTTCTTACAGAGCAATAATATTCCATAACATTCATATAACATAATTTATTCAGCCACTCTCCAATTGATGGGCATCCCTTCAGTTTCCAGTTTCTAGCCACTACAAAAAGAGCTGCCACAAACATTCTTGCACATGTGGGGCCCTTTCCTTCTTTTGTGATTTCTTTGAGTTATAAGCCCAATAGAAACACTGCTGGGTCAAAGGGTATGCATAGTTTGATAACTTTTTGAGCATAGCTCCAAATTGCTCTCCAGAATGGTTGGATCCGCGGAGAGCCTATATTTTTAAGGAAAAAAAAATCAACATAAAAATTCCTGTAATGATTGTCAGTATCTTTCTCTCAATATCCAGCATGTATCAGGTAAGCCAAACCCTGACCTTAATCACTTTCTTCTCAAACTCTTACGGAGACAACCCAGTATCAGAGTCTTGGAAATAGAAGTAGCTAGCTAACTACAAGATCTGCTTTTAGCCCAACCCTTGAAGTCACTCACTGAGGGGAAAAATAATTGTGGAGAGAGGGCTTACCTTCCTAATCATCCCTCCCATCCCAACAATTTTTGACCAACTGCTGCTAACCAGCTGCAAATAAACACAAGAGTCCTGGGAGTGACAGTACCTTCTTTCTAGACTATGAGTCCTTGAGTCCAATACAGAAACTCCAATTATCATTGAGGGTGGTCCTGTAGGAAAGGTGACATCTCTCTCTACAAGTGCCATCCAGATGTCACCTTAAAGGCAGTCAAACCAGTCTTATCTGAAATAGCTGGGAACTCTGAGAGAGAGAAGAGGCAGTATGCTCGAGGGTATTGAAACTATAGGGACTACTTTAACCAATTCCAGCCTCTGCCTTGAGACTGACATCAGAATCCTGAATCTAAAACCTTTGTAATAAGCAATGCTCCTAGTATAGTATTCCTTGCTGTCATTCCAAGAAGCAATTTATGAATCACTGATTGATAAAACAACGTTGTCACAAAAATCTTTGGCACTGTTAAATGGCATGACGCCCGAAACTGATATGATTTTATTAGTGAAAATGACATTAAAGGAGAAGAATTGCACTTGCTTAACCACTGCACTCTAATTACAGCCCAACCATGGGATCTTCCCAAAGATCTTGCAGCTGAAATCTTTCAATTGAATGTTCTTCCTCGTTGGAATGTGAATTTTTTTGTCAATAGTGACTGGCTTTTCTCTTTCTGTCCCTAGCACTTAACACTTTGGACTTGATGCTTACTTTATTGATTCTTGATTTATTGATTCATTTATATAAAATTAAAAAAAAATCATCTATTGGTGGCACTCTCCTGGATTTCTCCATGTCCCAAGGGACTTTATCTTCCTTCAAGATCACTTTCTCATCTCCTCAGCATTCCCTACCTCAGGACCTCTCCTTCCCTCAGATTGGAGTAGGTGGAAGGTAGTGTAATGTGCTCCTTCTCGATTCTCCTCCCCCCCCTCCTCTTTTAAAATTTTTATTTTATATTAAAACTTTTTATTTGCAAAACATATGCCCGGATAATTTTTCAAATTTTGACCCTTGCAAAACCTTCTGTTACAAGCTTTTCTCTCCTTTCCCCCATCCCTTCCCCTAGATGGCAGGTAGTCTAATACACATTAATTATGTTAAAATACATGACAAATTGAATATATGTATAAATATTTATACGGTTATCTTGCTATACGAGAAAAATTAGGTCTACAAGAAAAAAAAAACCTGAGAAGGAAAACAAAATGTAAGCAAACATCAACAGAAAGCATGAAAATGTTTTATTGTGGTCCATTCTCAGATCCCACAGGTGTCTCCCTGGGTGTAGATGGCTTTCTTCATCACTGAACAGTTGGAACTGGTTTGAAACATCTCATTGTGAAGAGAACCACGCCCATCAGAGTTGATCATCATATAGTCTTATTGTTGCTGTGTACAATGATCTCCTGGTTCTGCTCATTTCACTTAGCATCAGTTCATGAAAGTCTCTCCAGGCCTCTCTGAAATCATCCTGCTGGTTGTTTCTTACAGAACCATAATTTATATACCATAAAAATTATATACCAATTTATATACCTTAATTTATTCAGCCATTCTTCAATTGGTGGGCATTCAGTTTCCAGTTTCTTGCCACTACAAAAAGGGCTGCCACAAACATTTTTGCACATGTGGGTCCCTTTCCCTCCTTTAAGATCTCTTTGGGATATAGGCCCAGTAGAAACACTGCGGGGTCAAAGGGTATGCACAGTTTGATAACTTTATGAGTGTAGTTCCAAATTGCTCTCCAGAATGGTTGGTAGGTCCCCCATTTTAGAAGGCCACCTAGCCTTATACTTCTTTTCCCACTAGCTGCATTCCTGTGGGCTTTATCATTCCTACCCCACCCCAGTTTCCTTCCTCTTCCTCAGCTTCTTTTTAAAAAATATTGTCTTTCCTCTTTGGATTGTGATCTCCTTGAAGGCTGGACCTTGTCTCTTGTCTTTCTTTTATCTCCTGTATTTAGCATTAAGCTAAATGAACTTTATTTATTGACTGATTGAAATCATGCCCTTCCACCCCACCCCAGCCATGCCCATTTTACAGTGAACTGAGGCTCAGAGGGTTTAGAATTTGTCTAAAGTTATACAGATAATGAGGAATTACTGTGATTTGAACATATAGTGTTGTGATTTCATATATAATGCTATTTCTGTGAATCCAAAGTTGTTTCTGACTGATTTATTGTAACTGAATATGTTATATATCTAGAGGAATAATCCTGCCTTTTAACTTATTAGAATTTGGAGTTATATTAGTTGACATGATAGACTTAATGGAATGGTGATATTAATGGCACATTTTTGCATAGTCCTCAGTGTACTTTCACATTATACAATCTCATTCAGTGATACCACTTTATTAATTAGGTAAAATAGATAATATCATACATCTTCATAGTTCAGAAAGTTGTGAATTAGTGAGATTGTGAATTAACAAGGGGTATAGTTATAATTTGAAATCAATTCTAATACTCTTCCCATTGTGTCATTGATGCATGTTTAAAAGTTTAAAAAAAAAAGTTCTTTTATCTTCTTTATTCCACAGAAGTTAATAGTACTTTGTGACTTTTTGTATACATTTTATAAAAATAAGCTTATGATTTCTCATAATGGCCTAAGCATGTGATTATAAATGAAAACATTTTTCTTTCTTTTTTTTTAAAGATATTGTAGATACGAGTGAACTGAAATATTTTTTTGAGACCAACTATTCTCAAATATATTTCATCTTCTATGAAAATTTCATAACACTGGAAAATAGTTTAAAATTAAAAGGTAAGCTTTTTTCCTTCAAATTATGTTGTATTAAAATATACTGACATGTATGGCTTTTTTTCAGATGTTAAATGACAACAGTTAAAAAGTCCTTTTTTTATTGTGTTTTAGTCTTATGTCCTCCTACACATTTTTTGGATATGATTGAAAAATAGAATTACATTTAAAATTTACAATTACAGTGATATTTACTTTCTCTCTTTTATTTCATTTTAGAAGGTAAACACTAATGAACAGTGAAACAGCTAAAAGGTAGCTAGCAAGAGAAAATGGGAGAAGTGAGTTGCAAAGTCCATACTAAATCATTGGTCATACATGTCAATTCTTTGTGACCCCATTTGGAATTTTCTTGAGGGATACTAGAGTGGTTTGCCATTTTTTTGTCCAGACCATTTTTCAAATGAGAACAGTCAGGTTAAGTGACTTGTTCAGGATCATACAGCTAGTAACTGATGTCAAATTTGAACTCAGGAAGTGGAGTCTTCATGACTCTAGGCCTGTCCTCAGTGCCTGGCACCATGTAGTTGCTCTAATGTATATGAAATCATTGTTCCTAAAAAGACCTGGAAAGGATCTTTCTGATCATTTTAGTTTAACATTTTTATTTTAAGGATAGGGAAAGTCAAGTCTTCAGAAATTAAATGTAAGACATTCTCCTAAAGAATATGATGATAGCACTATCATCTAGGGTTCTGCTCTTACTCTAGTGTTTAGTCTTAAGATGAATGGGTTATGTATGAATGTAGTTATTCAACAAGGAATGCATGTGTCTGCCCTTTCATTTATAGATGACTTTGTTGTTACTTCCACTAAATTCTTATTTTTAAATTCCGTTTTTAGGTGAAAGTAATTCTGGGTTCTGAAGAACCTAGGCTTTGCCATTGGAATGCTTAGTAGTATGATCATGCTAATCCTGAATGGCTTTAAACACAGAGCCACTGATGGGCTTTTATGTCTGTCATTTTTTTTGCTCATTTTAAAGAGTTCGCTGTTAGGTGATGAATTTTTATTTTTGCTCAAATCAGTGAATGAAAACCCTATACTATTTTGTAGAAGGAGATTGTAATTCTCATTATTATGGTATATATGCACACTGAGAAATACTTGGAACATTGAATTAAGTAGCACAATAAACTCTATGTGGTCCATTCCATATATATTTTATTATCATAAAAGCTTACTTTGATTCCTGGTAACTTCCAGAAGTAGCTCACAGTGACTTCTGTCTTTAATTTCTGTCAGGTATCTGATCTGTATATATTTGGTTTACAGTTGTTACAAATGGATTATACTGTTTTGGAACATATAATATGGGATTTCTTGGTTATAACATATTTTGAGCACTAATCTTTTTTTCTATTTTTATTGACTGAGCACTTTGAGATTTAATTTAGAAATAGTGGTAGATCTTATATTTTATGTCCCACCTTCTTAAATTGTAGGTTGTGACCCCATATAGGGTCTCTTAACTGAGTGTGGGGGTCATGATATTATGATTTATTATTAGTAAATGTTTGATTTGTGTACCTACTTTATATGACTACATACTAAGGGCCATTTAAAAATTACTTAGGCAAAAAGAGGTCACGAATGGGAAAAGTTTAAGAAGACCTGTTTTATGTAAACTTTCTGTGTGTGTATATATTTGTATGCATGTATATATACACACATATATATATAGACATATACAAATATATGTTATGGATATATATGCATTTATGTGTATATTTATGTGTGTGTATTTGTATATCTATTTTGCTAAATTGATTCAGATGTTTTAGATATTTAAATTACCTAATTTGTATCTTACTTCACAGTTTATCTTCTGATTCTGTAGGAATTTTGACTCAAAATAATAAATAAGAAAAATTAAAGCTCCAGATCTTTTTTTTGGTATTTTTAAAAATTATTTTTTAATAATAGTTTTTATTTTCAAAATATATGCAAAGATAGTTTTCAATATCCACTTTTGCAAAACCTTGTGTTCTAAATTTTTTCTGCCTCCCTTCCTCCCATCCCCTCTCCTAGACAGCAAGTAATCCAGTGTATGCTAAACATGTGCAATTCTTCTAAATATATTTTCATATTTATCATGCTGCACAAGAAAAATCAGGCCAAAAAAGAAAAAAAAAAACCCAAAACAACAAAAGGTGAAAATTCCATATTGTCATCCCCATTCAGTCCCCACAGTCCTTTTTTTTTTTTTTTTTTGGATGCAGATGGCTCTCTTCATCACATGTTTATTGGAACTGACCTGAATCATCTCAGTGTTTAAAAGAGCCAAATCGATCAGAATTGTAGACCAGAGTTTAACTTAACTTGTTTCTTTTTGGCAGTTATGGGGCACAGTGGATAGACTTCTGGGCCTGGAGTCAGGAAGATTCATCTTTTAAATTCAAATTCCATCTCAAATACTTACTAGCTATGTAACATTGAGCAAAACATTTAAACCTGTTTGCCTCAGTGTCCTTATATGTAAAATGAACTAGTACAGGAAATGACAAACCATTCCAGGAGTTATGAAGAGTCAGACATGACCAAAATGACTGAATAACAAAAATTCATTTGTCAATTTGGTGAGAATTTCCAGATAACTTCTCAAAATAATGAAAATACATAGAATTACAAAAGAAACTACCTTGAAGTATAGTTATCAGAATATATATTTTTAAAAAAATCAGTTCACAGTCCCCATGTTAAGAATTTCTCCTTTTGATATGTGAAACCTGTTCTTAAAAGGGGGACTGCTTTTGCTTTGTAAAACATATACTCAGTAGTAAGGATATGGAAGACCAATAAAACCACTTTGTAATTTAGAATTTTTCATTTTAGTCAAGTCAGTGTTGGAACAAGAAAAACATAAAAAGAAGAATCATGTTACTCTTTTGGGGGAGGGAACATTTCTCATACTTTAAAAATCAATATAGTTAACTGAAGAATAAAAGCCATAAGCCTTTCTTTAAAAACAATTGTCTATAAGATTTCTAGAATTGGCATAATAACCTTAATGATTTTTGATTTTTATTCTTTATTCCAGGAAATAATAAGTCACAACGGGAGGAGCTGGACTCTATCCTCTTTCTTTTTGAAGTAAGTGATTTTTTTTTCTTTGAATTTTCAGTATTGAAAATAAAACTAGAATTCTTTTTTCTAGGCATTTAGTTCCAACTAAAAGATAATAATAAATATGTTATTGTATAATATATTTTATATATTATATAATTTGTATGGCAGAATAGAAAAGAAACTTAGTTCCATAAATACGTGTATTGACAAATGTTTGAAAATTTTGTTGCCTTCCTATTATATTTAGCATTTTTTTGTTTTAATACCACACAGCTTAAATCTCAGTGGAAATATGTATGCAAAATAAAATTAAAAACCCATAATTTAAAAACTTAATTAAATGAAGTTTTTCCTCTACTTTTTAAATTAAGTTTTTAATCAGTAGAACTCCACTACTCTATAAAGATGTACCAAATCTTTACATGTTAATACTTAAGATGAGAATTAATTAGATGTTCAATTTCTACAGACATTAAATCAAATTTTTTTCCTTACTAAGCAAACATATCTTTAATGTATTTGACTTTAGTTTCTTCAAAGTCATAGTTTTCATTCTTGATGTGTAGTTATTATTTTTTTTTTTTTTTACCAGATTCTATCAATGGTAGAACTCGAAAGCTTTCTTGGCTACTTTTATATCACAAATGCCCTAATTATTGGTTTGCCCAAATTATTCTATTTGACAATAGAACACGATTATTTTAAGGAAATTGAATTTTTGTAAAAGTATTAGTAAAAAGTTATTGTTTATAATTAGGCATATTTTGTGGCCTAAAAAAAGTATTTCTAGTTCTTACTTTAGGATAAATGTGGAGGCATTTTATATTAGTATAAGAATTAAAAATATAACTTGCCACTAAAAGCAGTTGAATGGGATAGAGTTACAAGAATGGGAAAACTCATTGTGGTATATATGGGAAACTTTGGGGTTTTAATTGCACCCCTATTCTTTCTATTCAACTGTCTTCATACTGCTCCCTAATTAAATAATAAAATCATAAAAAGTCAGAGTTAGAAGGGACTGAAGATGTTATTTTCTTACTCTAGGATTCAAAGACACCTGAAATGTCTGTGAATAGATTTCAAGCTATGGATGGGAAAAACCTTTACACCTTTATTTTTCACTTATCTCTAACTGAAAGTTAGCCTTTGTTCCAATTATTTAAAAAATATCATTCTGATAAAGTCCATAAGTTTCACCAAACTGCCAAAGGAATCTATGACCCACAGAAGGTTAAAAGGCTTGCCTTGAGTCACAGTGTCAGCGAACGAACCCACCTCTCCTAACTCCAAGTGTAGTATTTTTTTTTTTTTTAAATCTGAACTAACTCTAAGTTAATGAGAACAGGTCAGCGAGTTTGGGTTTCAATAAATCATATCAATATCAGAATTCTTAGTGTAAATGAAACAAAAAGACAAAAAGGTAATTGTGACTCCTAAATGGAAGAAGTCTCAGTTCTTTTTGGAGAAACAAATAAAACTGAGTAGATTGCTTTTACAAAACATGCATTAAAAGGTAACAAGAAATATAAGTAAATGGAATATTTGATTATTTTATATATTGCAGTGCCCATGGTAACCATTTGAAAAAAAAAATGAGTATTATAGCTCAGACATAGAGCTAGAAGTGACCTTAGATCTAGTCCCACCTAACTTTTTAATAGATAAGTATCTCTAAGGCCAAGAGAGGTAAACTTTCTTGCCCATTGTCTCAAAAGTAAGAATGTAGCCGAATTGAGATTCAAACTCAACTCCTGGCTTCATTTCCAAAGCTTTTTTTTTTTTTTTTTCTTTTTGCTGAGGCAATTGAGGTTAAGTGACTTGCCCAGGGTCACACAGCTAGGGAGTATTAAGTGTCTGACACCAGATTTGAACTCAGGTCTATCCTGACTTCAGGGCTGGTGCTCTATCCACTGCGCCACCTAGCTGCCCCTATTTCCAAAGCTTTTTACACTCTATCATACTGCTTTCCTAGAAGAGAGCAATTTCAAGGCTCATGACTTTCAAGATGTTGTTACCTCCAATAGAGAATAGGGAAACTGGGAAGGAAGAATTTAAAGGGAGTTTAACTGTTGAAGATACTAATGGAACATTTAAATGAGATGGTCCAAAAGGTAGTTTATTTATATATATATCTCTCCAGGAGTGAAGTTCTCAAGATAGATTAAGTCTTATATATAGTTATATGTAGCTCATCAAATAGACTTTGTGGGAAGCCTATTTTTGGGAATACTAGTATTTAGAGCTAGAAGGAATCTTTTAGGTCATAAAGTACCCTCTTGTTTTACTAATAAGAAGGGAGGTTGTAGCCCAGAGAAGGTGACTTACTAGGGCCACACAGGTAATAAGGGACAGGTAATAAGGATTAGAACCAGCAGTCAGAATATCAACCAATTTTTATTATGTACTTATACCTGAGCTAGGCACCGTGCTAACCACACCTACTGATTCCTAATCTAGCACTTTTTATTGCACCACCTTGAGAACAGAGGAGCAAATGATCTTAAAGGTAGGAGGAGAACCAGAAGAAAGTGGTATCATAGAAAAGAACACACTGTTTTTTACTTAAGATGAAAGATTAGAAGGGAATGATTAAAAGAATAAGTTGGAAGAGTTCCAACACAGGTTGAAGGATTACCCAGGGCAGGGTGGTGTGTTACTTTCAAGATTAGAACAAAAGAAGCAGGGAATGAATGAAAATGTGGAGGAGTTTTGAGATCCAAGCTAGGGAAAGATGAGGGAACTTATGTCAGATAGTCTTTTTCTTTTTCTTTCAATAAAGTATTGGTAGTATTATCTTCTATGGGGCAAGTAGGATAGGGATGACATAATACACACTTTGGGAGACAGATCATTTAGAAGAGCTGCTGTAGAGAACATGGCAAATAAATGAGGAAAGAATAAAATGTCTTCTGTTTAGGTCTCAGGGCTTGGTTTAGATTAGGTAACATGAATTTATTAAAGGAATCAGTCAACAAAGCCACCTGACTTTTACTGAAGGATTCAATGATTGCAGCTTATATGTTATCATCATTCAGTTATTCAACAAGTAGGTGCTAAATAAACCTACTATATATGTCAGGTACTGTGCTACCAAGATACCACAAGGCAAAAATAATATGTTCCATTCTTTTAAGATCATAGACAATAAATAATAAGGAAGTAAAGAAATTTAACACAAAGTTAAACTTTCCAAATTAAGTCATATCCTTTAAGACAATGCAACTGTGGTATGAGTAGTATAGAAAGAAATGTATTAAAAAACATGGCTAGATGACTCGATATATGATTACAAGTGATAGTCTAAAAAATTATATTCTAAAAGATAGAAAATGAATAGTTACAAAAGTGGCAGTCATTTTCAAATCATATGGTTAAATAATTGTTTGAGAAAATTTAAAATCACTTATGACTTAGAACAAAGAATAAAAATGAGAAGAAATCAGTTGAAGTCATTCTTGCCTGATATATAAACAAGATATTGACGCTTAAAAATGGAAAACGGTAAAAAGAACAAGCATTGTCATATAATTTTACCTTTTCCTAAGGAAGTTTAATGTAAATTAGTCCTTCTAGTAATGGATCAAAGAAACCCAGAAACACCATTAGCTAGCAAACACTTATTGTTTTGTTAAATAGAAAGAGATGATACAGCTCAAGGTAAGCACTGGGTTGGTTTTGCAAAATTTTTTGCAAATTCAAGTGGATAGTGAAAAATAACGAGCAGAAACCATGGAGGGGAAAAAAAAAAGATAAACAGATTTTGAGAAAGGACCCTATTAAAACTAGATTAACTCCATGACATTTAAGGATAAAACTAAAAGGAGTACAACAAAACAAAGAAAAATAGAAAAGATTTGTCAAGAATATTGTGAAATTCTTGATTCAATTATAGTGTGGTTAATACATTTGGACTCCATTATCGTAGCTTCCTGTTAGATCAAATAAGAAAATAGAGATGGTACTAAATAAAACAAAGGAGGGAAGAGTAGTTGGATTAGCAGTGCTTTGGTTTGGGAGAAACAGTTTTGTGCCATCAAGCTACCTAGCATTTATTAGATTATTTTGTGCCAGGCACTGTGCTAAGTGCTAGGAATACAAAAAGACACAAACAATACATTTTAGGAAGCTATGTCTTGTACAAGAAAATGATCTAATAAACTTTACCAATTTTTGTAAAATACTGCTGAATTTTTAATATAATGATAATGACATAGTTATTGCAGTACTGCCATCTTTTCCCTATCTATACTGTTTCTTCCTTCTCTAGATTAGGGATCATACGTGGGGGATTTAAAGTGGCTCCTAGGACTGAAGTGGCTTCTATAAGCCAATCACTATGCTAGGGATACAAATAATTCTTTCTCTTCAGTAATGTACATTCTAATTAGAAATACTTTTAGTTCTGCAGTTTTCATTGTAGGACCCAATCTGTCCTGGATTCAGAGTTCCTTAGGTAGCAATGATATCTAGTTAGCCTCAGCCATGTTTTCTCCTTTCAGCCTACTTTCTAGCTCTGACACCACCACAACCTACTCAGTTCTAACATTGTTACTGGAAGGTGTGTCGATTTAATCCCATCCTTGGATTTTCCAAATCAGAATTTTCCTTCCGGGATACTATTTCCCCATACATATTGAGGTTTTTATGTTTTTTTTTTTCTATTAGAGATAAATTTCCTGAAAACTGGTCTTATGTTATCTTGGTTTTGTTTTTATTGCCAGTACTTAGGATAATGCTTTGCACATTTATTGTTCAGTCCAGTTGTGTCCAACTCTTCAAGGACCCTTTTGGGGTTTTCTTGCAAAGGTTATAGATGGTTTGCCATTTGTTTCATTTCATTTTACAAATGAGGAAACTAGGTGAATAGGGTCACAAAGTTAATAAGTATTTCAGGACAGATTTGAACTTGGGGAAAAGAATCTTCCTGATTCTAGGCTTGGCATTCTATCCACTGTGCTACCTGGCTGCACATAGTGAATGCTTAATACTTTTTCATTGATTTATATTTTGATGCCTCTTTGTGACATGGAAGTAGGCCTTGAACTCTCAAAGATTATGCCAGTGTAATGTGATCTAGGTTACAGAGAAATTGCAAGTCTGTAGGTCAAACACCAGTCTTGCTAAGTTTAAAAAGACATCTACATCATCCCCACATTGGCCAAAGGGTCATATGTTGTTTGCCTCTTCTGTAATAACTCCCTTTTTTTTTTAATTGTTGGAGAGAATACCACAAAGTCAAAAAATAATGATCCTTGACATATTGAATTGATCAATCAGTCAAACAAGTATTATTGTTATATTGGGTATTGATCTAGGCTCTGGGGTTACAAATACAAAGAATGGAACAATTCCTGCTCACAAAGAAGCTTATAGTCTGCTGAATAATGTCAAGATTGGGAATGTGGCAGATCAGCAAAAGGGTGATGCTTTGGTTAGAAATTAAGGTTTGGAAGAGGATTGAGTGAGCTCAATTGTAGACGTGTTGAGTTTGAAATATGTCTGGGATATTGTTTGAGATATCCAGCAAGTAATTGATAAGGTGGCACTGAAATGCAGTGACAAGACTGGGGCTAGCTGTAGATCTTTGACTCATCTGTAGAGAGGATAATTCAATCCATGATGTTTGATGTTGAAGGAGAAGAGAATATTACTTGGGTCAGTGCTTATAGTTAGGGAACATGTTACAGGTTATGGACTCACCAAGGACACATCAGTGAAAAGGGAGAGCTCACGTTTGTTTTGTTTTGAAGTAAAGTAAGAAACAAAATCCTTACCAGCAAATATAGAGAAGTTGGAGAAATAGGGAACTTCTGGATTATAGTCAGATCTGTTGTGGGGCCAGTATGAGATGAAGAAGAAAGTCATTGTATTTAAGGAGGTTGAAGAAATGGAAAGTTGGGAAGTTTGAGAGAACCGTCTACCTACTTTAAGAGTTTTAGTATAGTGGAAGGAGCTGGGGAGGAGAAGTGATGGGAAAAAAAAAAAACAGAAAAAACATCGAAATGAGATAGTTTGTTTCATTGTAGATTTACCATCTCTATCTAATCATAGGATCATTGGATAGATTTCTATCTATTACAAATTCTAGAGAATTCTAAAGAACCTTAGAGATAATGTAATTCATCTATTATTACAGATGAAGAGATATAAGCTAAGAGAAGTGAAATAGCTTTTATAGTAATAATCATTTGGGTAATAAGTAGGAGAGAGCATTTGATTGCAACTCTTTTTTTTTAAATTTCTTTTTTTATTAAAGCTTTTTATTTGCAAAACCTATGCATGAATAATTTTTCAACATTGACCCTTGCAAAGCTTTCTGTTATAAATTTTTCCTCTTTCCCCTACCCCTTCCCCTAGATGGCAGGAAGTCTTAATACATATTAATTATGTTAAAACACTTGACAAATCAAATATGTGTATACATATTTATACAGTTATCTTACTGTACAAGAAAAATCAGATCTACAAGGGGGAGAAAAAAAAAAACACCTGAGAAGGAAAACATAATGCAAGCAAACATCAATAGAGAGCGTGAAAATGTTATGTTGTGGTCCACACTCAGATCCCACAGATCTCTCTCTGGGTATATATGGCTTTTTTCATCACTGAACAACTGGAAGTGGTTTGAAACATCTCATTGTTGAAGAGAACCATGTCCATTAGAATTGAACCTCATATAGTCTTGTTGTTCCTGTGTATATTGATCTCCTGGTTCTTCTCATTTCACTTAGCATCAGTTTATGCAAGTCTCTCCAGGCCTCTCTGAAATGATCCTGCTGGTCGTTTCTTATAGAACAATAATATTCCATGACATTCATATACCATAGTTTATTCAGCCATTCTCCAATTGACATCCATTCAGTTTCCAGTTTCTAGACACTACAAAAAGGGGCTGCCACAAACATTTTTTGCACATGTGGGTCCCTTTCCCTCCTTTAAGATTTCTTTGGAATATAGGCCCAATAGAAAATGCTGCTGGGTCAAAATAAAGCACTTTTTGAGTATAGTTCCAAACTGCTCTCCAGAATGGTTGGATCCGTTCACAGTTCCATCAACAATATTGATATTTTGTCCCAGTTTTCCCACATCCCCTCAAACATTCGTCATTATCTTTTCCTGTTATGTTAGACAATCTGTCAGGTATGTAATGGTATCTGGGTTGTCTTAATTGAATGCAAGTCTTTTTACTCCAAATTCAGTGTTCTTTTTTTTTTTTTTACATTGATTTTGTTAATATTCTGAATGCTTATCTTCTCTTTAGTTTAGCTGTTTGAGACAAACCCAGAATTAAATCATATACAGAAGCTTTCTTGATAAAGTGGTTTTAGTGGTTAAAATCTTTGTTTTATCATTTACTTGTTTTTTTGCTTTATGATTCTGTCATAGGATTGCCATTTCTTCAAATGCTATAGCATTTAAGCAAGTTATTAATCAGTCAGAGAACAGAAGAGTCAGTAGCCTGGCATTCTTTGCAATGGAAACTAATTTCTTATTCATGATTTTAAAGATTGTCAGGATTTTATATTGGTGAGAAATTTGGAATAATTCCAATAGAAATTAATGAATATTGCCAAAGAAAAGCCAGAGATAAGATTTTTTAAAACGTGAAGTTATGTTTTAATGTATTTTAGCCTTATTCATTTGTCTATGTATTTGGCCTTATTCATTTTGTTATGTTTATCAATAGACTGACCTAATTGGTAATAGAAAACTTTAGCTAGGTTGGGCTTTTAGAAAAGGATCTTTATAAATAATACCAAGAATCCTTTAGGATGGTTGTAGAAACAATAGTAAAAGCAAACAAATTAAACATTCCTCATAAAACTATTATAATGGAGATGAGTTGATTGCTGTGGTTGCTAAATCTACTAATATTGTATCACTAATATAGGAACCAGTAACTCCTTGATTTTTTTTCCTATTTAATTCATTAGATAGCTAATTGGTTAAGATTAAAGTATCCTAATTTTGAGTGTTGAGACTTATCTGACTTAAAATCCAGCTAAGTTTTTAAAAACATATTTCAGAAAATTTAATTCTAATGTTCGGTTTTGGCATGTGACATTTATTGTAGTTAAACAGTGACACCTAGTGTTTTCACATTTTTAAAATTGTATCTGACACTTCATGCCCCCATTTGGGGTTTTCTTGGCAAAGATACTAGAGTGATTTGCCATTTCCTTCTCCAGCTTATTTTTCAGATGAGAAAACTGAGGCAAATAATGTTAAGTGATTTGTCTAGAGTCACACAGCTAAAAAGTGTCTGATCTCAGATCTTCTTGCCTTTAGGCACAGTACTCTACCTATAGTGCCACTTAGATACCTTAATTATGTAGCTGTCAGTTTAGTTTAGTTCAAACCCTCATTACCCCCCAGCTATATTATTGCAAAAGCCTTCAAATTTATCTCCTACCCTCAAATGTTTCTCTATTCTGGCCCAGCCTCCACACTATTATCAAAGCAGTGTCAACTCCAGTAGCTTCCTATTGCATCTTGGATTAGATGGAAAGTCTGGAAGTCAACAAGAAGGTATTAAGCCCTTGCTATGTGCTAGGTAATGTGCTAAATGCTAGGTATATAAATAAAGTAAAAAATAATATTTGCCCTTTAAGGAACTCTCATATTCTTATGGGAAAATAACATAAAATTAATTGTATACATAAGATAGGTACAGACTAAATTGGAAGTAATCCTAGAGGGAAAGCACTAGCATTGAGAAGAACTGGGAAAGTTCTCTTGTGGAAAGTGGGATTTGAGTTGAGACTTAAAAGGAATCCAGATTGTAGAGTTGAGAGAGAGCATTTCAGGAAGCGGGAATTTACAAGAAATAGGGTGCTTTGTGTAAACAATAGTAAGGAGACCAGTCACTAGATTGTAGAGTATGTGGAAGAGAGGAAGGGTAAGAACACTCAAAAGGTAAAAAAGGGCTAGGCTATAAATGACTTTAAAAGCCAAACAGAAAATTTCCTATTTAATCCTAAAGGTAATAGGGAATCACTGAAATTTACTGAATCAAAGTGACATGATCAGACCTGCACTTTTGGAATATTTCTTTGGCAGCTGAGTTAGAGGAGGATAGCCTGGAGTGGGAAGAGATGAGGCAGGGAAACCAACTTGAAGGCTAATACAATAGTCCAAGGATAAAATGTCCCTTGTTCTAGTGGTCTCCTAAGTGAAGTCAGTGTCCCTGGAGGGTGTTGTCTGACTCCAAAGGTTATAGAGAAGAGAAGATGGCTTGCTTTCTATCTTTTCCCTGGTAATCCTGGAGCTTATCTCTTACACTCACTTGTATCAGTGTGCAAGGCCTCAATTTCTCCTTTTATTAACTAGGTTTCAACCCATAAGAGCAGTTCTAACCTAATTACTAATTACCCATGCACCCACAGCAACAACTGTACATGTGTTCCTGCAAAAATTCTACATGAGATACCAGCATATCTATCTCTGACTCTCAGCGTACCCACTCATGATTCTTAGATCACCAGCTTGTTGTGGCATATTCCCCTTGCAGAGTAGTTCCTATGCTCAGTGACCAGAAAGTAAATGTATCACCTCAGAGTGAGTCATACAGGATCTGAAGCCCAACCATAGGTGCTTTGTGCAAGGTGACTAGATTTCTTTAAGGATCTTGCCTTAAACCAGAACCATTCTGATTTTCGTTGACCATGAATAAGTCCTAGGCCAAGCTCCATTTGGTCATTGTTTGGGTCTGGATTGATTCAGTTTGAACCTAAGTAGCAGTCATTTATGCTTAGGCAAGAAACCCTGAAGATCTTCCCCTCTCAGATTTGTTTATTTATTTATTTAGATTTTTTTTTTGGAGGGGGGGAGACTAGGTAAAAGAGAACATTCTTTGCTACCTAGCCTAAATCATTCCCAGAGCCATCTCTAGCCATCTTGATCTACATTTTTCCACTAGATCCAGATATCTCTAGAGGGGAACATGAGGCAGGTGACCTTGCCCAGCCTTTCCTTCCTTAAATCCAGTTCATTTGCCTGTGATGGCATTGCCTCCCTGATGTCATGATCCTCTTCAAGAATGAAGGAATGACAACAACCACCTCCTCTGGCTGATCTCATTACATAATTTATCTTTTCAAATTTATCTCCTTTTCGAATTTTCCTATTTCTTTCCTAACAGTGTTCTGAAGACCACTATCCTTCTGCTTTGTTTCATCTTTCATAGACAGTTGCTAAATCTACTCTTCTTTTCACTTACACAACTGCTCTTTAGTTCATGCCTTTATCACCTCTTGACTAAATCTGGTTATATCCTAGACAGAAATTTTGTTCACAGAGCTGTCTTTTTGTCTCCCTTTGCCAAATTGGCCAGGAAAAATGACTTACTGTGATTTTTTTTTTTCCCCTTGAATTTCATAATCAGGTCTTGGACTAGTGTAATTTCAAGATCTATTTGGGGAAGTCGTGGGGTAGAGCTTGGTTACACTTCTTCCTACTAGTCTGCTATCATGTCTTCAGTGGAATCCAGTGGTCACACTGAACTAGTGGATTAATTAGGTAAATCTTGATCTTCTGTGTGAAAGAGATATCAGGCATAAAAATATCAAAAAAAACCCCCAAACAACTGAATATGTTAAGAAGCTTACTAGCATCATGATATCAAATGGGAAGGTGATATTTAAGGCAATGAACATCTACACAGTTGTCTTAATGTATATTTCCTGAACTAAAAAAATAAACCATAATAGATATAAAAGTATCCTAAAATCTATATTTGCCTAATTTTTCATTGATATCATTTGATTTTACATATATGCATTTCTTTTTTTTTTTTTTTTTAATTTTTTTTTTTATTTTAAATTTTTATTTTATTTGCATAACATATGTGTGGGTAATTCTTCAACAATAACCCTTACATAGCTTTCCGTTACAAATTTTCCCCCCAACTCCCCACCCCTCCCCTAGATGGCAGGATATCCACTACATGTTAATTATGTTAAAATATTGGCAAATCGAATATATGTATACATATTTCCAAACTTATCATTGGTGTGCAAGAAAAATCTTATCTACACGAACGATATATCAGATAAAGGAAACACAATGTAAGCAAACATCAATCAAGGAGTATGAGAATGTTATGTTGTGGTCCACATTTCGCATCCCTCTCTCTGGGTGTATATGGCTTTCTTCAGTGAACAATTGGAGGTGGTTTGAAACATATCATTGTTGAAGAGAGCCATGTCCATCAGAATTGATCGTCATATAGTACTGTTGTTGCCGTGTATAATGATCTCCTGGTTCTGCTCATTTCACTCAGCATCAGTTCATGTAAGTCTCTCCAGGCCTCTCTGAAATCATCCTGCTGGTCATTTCTTACAGAACAATAATATTCCATAACATTCATATACCATAATTTATTCAGCCATTCTCCAATTGAAGGGCATCTATTCAATTTCCAGTTTCTAGCCACCACAAAAAGGGCTGCCACAAACATTCTTGCACATGTGGGGCCTTTTCCTTCCTTTATGATTTCTTTGGGATATAAGCCCAATAGAAATGCTGCTGGGTCAAAGGGCATGCACAGTTTGATAACTTTTTGAGCATAGCTCCAAATTGTTCTCCAGAATGGCTGTATCCGTTCACAGCTCCACCAACAATGCATCAGTGTCCCAGCCCTCCCACAACCCCTCCAACATTCATCATTAACTTTTCCTGTCATTTTAGCCAATCTGACAGGTGTGAAGTGGTATCTCAGGGTTGTCTTGATTTGCATTTCTCTGATCAATAGTGATTTGGAGCACCTTTTCATATGACTATAAATAGTTTTAATTTCATCCTCTGAAAATTGTCTGTTCATATCCTTTGACCATTTATTGATTGGAGAATGGCTTGAATTTTTATAAATATGAGACAATTCTCTATATATTTTAGAGATGAGACCTTTATCAGAACCCTTAAATGTAAAGATGATTTCCCAATTTATTGCTTCCCTCCTAATCTTGTCTGCATTGATTTTGTTTGTACAAAAACTTTTTAACTTAATATAGTCAAAGTTATCTATCTGGTTTTCAATTAAAAGTTCCAGTTCTTCTTTGGACATAAATTTATTCCATCTCCACAGGTCTGAGAGGTAAACTATATTATGTTCCTCTAACTTGTTTACAAAATCACTCTTTATATCCAGATCATGAACCCATTTAGATCTTATCTTGGTATGTGGTGTTAGATGTGGGTCAAGCCCTAATTTCTTCCACACTAGTTTCCAGTTTTCCCAGCAGTTTTTGTCAAATAGTGAATACTTATCCCAGAAGCTGGGGTCTTTGGGTTTATCAAAAACCAAATTGCTATAGTTATTGCCTAATTTGTCTTGTGATTCTATCCTATTCCACTGATCGACTACTCTATTTCTTAGCCAGTACCTTTCAATTAGCAATAATCGCGCCTCGGATAAACCTCATTGGCTACGATACTGCCACTGCGCAAAGCTCATATATGCATTTCTTAAGTTCCCTAGTATCCTTCTTACACCAAAATTGTGAACTTATCCTTTATAATAAATTTTAAAAAGAGAAAGAAAATAAGTTCGGTAAAACTAATTAGCATAATTAGTTTTTACCAAACTTATTTTCTTTCTCTTTTTAAAATTGATTTTAAAAATTGCAGAGGTTGTCTACCTTTGCAAAGAAATAAGAGGAACTATCCTCTGATATCTCTTCTTTGGGACCTAATTCAGTCATAATTTAAGAATATTCAGTTTTAGTCATAAGTTGCTAATGTTTTATTTCCCTTATCTGTTGTTTTAATGATTTTATCATAAAAGGAAAGGAAGGGACAGAGTATGGAATGTCATTGTGGGGAATAGTTAGATTATATGTAATCTATCTATGGGAATATTTATGTAATATATATATGTATGTGTGTGTGTGTATATATATACATGTAACAAATTTAGAAGATAGGTGGGCCAGATTATAAGTTGTTTTAAATGCCAAATAGAGAAGTGTATATTTGATCCTTGACATAATAGGGAACCATTGGAATTTCATGAGCAAGAGAGGGACATAGCCATATTTGTGTTTTATGCATATCACTTTAGTGACTGTTTGAAGGATATTTTGGAGAAGGGAGAGCCAGGTAAGGATTCTATGGCAATACATTTAAGAACTAATAAGTCCAGATTTGGAACTGTGTTGTAATTTCCTATTATAATCAGACCCTTATTAAGAGTACAAATGTGATTATATTGATAGGAAAAGGAGAATTAGAGAATAGATAAGAGCCTGAATGGGAAAATACCAAGAAAAGAGAGAGCTACTAAATTATTATTTTGCTTCTCTTTCTCTACCAAGATGATGTGCCTTTGTACTGGAAATGACAAAACAAAAATGACTGACAGATGTTTATATACCCAGGATAAATAAGGTGATAGAGAGCATTTCACAGCTGTTGGTGAATTTGTTACCTGGTTGAGTTAAACTGTATATTCAGGTACTAAAAAAACTAGCAGATATGATAGCTGAGCCTTTGTCAGTATGTAATGTATTCATGGAAAATTTGAGAATTACCAAAAAAGTAGCAAAGGTCACATGTCCTGAATTTCCTGTCTACTGCTTCATTCCCTATTGGTTACAGAGATGTTCATGTCTTTCCCCCATTTTCAAATAACCCTGATTTGATCCTTCAGTACTCATTAACAATTATTCTATATCTTTTTTGCTCTTTGTGGCTAAACTTCTTGAAAAGGCCATATAAAATAGGAGTTTCTACTTCCTTCCTTCTCATTTTCTTCTTAAATCACTAGAATTTGGTTTTTGACTTCATTATTCCTCCAAAACTGCTCTCTCAAGTTACCAGTAATCTCTTAATTGCCAAATCCAGTAACCTTTTCTCAATCTTTATTCTCTTTGACTTCTTTGCTGGGTATGGCACTGTTGATCATTTTTTTCCTCCTTGATACTCTATTCTCTCAAAGCTTTAAAAAAAAACCCCAAATTATTTATTTATTTGATTACAGTTTGAGTTCTGAGTTGTCTCCCTCCCAATCCCACAATAGAAATGTCTTTCTGTCTGTCTGTGAATGAAACTATACAATAGATATTTCCTTTCTCTGGAGGTAGATTCCATCTTCTTTCGTGGGCCCTTTGAAGTTGATTTGAATGTTCATTGTACTTAAAATAGCTTAATCATTCACATTTATTCTTCGAACAATATTGCTGTAGTGTATAAAATGTTTTCTTGGCTCAGCTCCTTTCACCTCTCATTATTTCGTGCAAATCTTTTCATGTTTTTCTAAAACCAGCTTGCCCATGATTTCTTTTTCTTTTTTTTCTTTTTTTTATTTTAAGCTTTTTATTTGTATAACATATGTATGGGTAGTTCCCCAACCTTGATCTTTACAAAGCTTTCCAATACAAATTTTACCCCCAGTTCCCTCCCCTCCCCCAGATGGCAGGAAGTCCACTACATGTTAATAGTGTTGAGATGCTTGAGAAGTTATGCAAGAAAAATCCTATCTACAAGAAAAAAAAGAATCAGAGAAAGGCAACACAATGCAAGCAAATGTCAATAGAGATCATGAAAATGTTACGTTGTGGTCCATATTTCACGTCCCTCTTTCTGGGTGTATATGGTTTTCTTCAGTGAACAACTGGAACTGGTTTGAGTATGATTTCTTATAGTATAGTAATATTTCACCACAATTATATACCACAACTCATTCAGCCATTTCACAGCTGATGAGTATCCACTCAATTTCAAGTTCTTTGCTACTATAAAGAGAGCTGCTATAAATATTTTAGAGCATAAAAGTTTTTTTCCTTTTTTCCCCAACCACCTTGAGAAATAGACTTTATAGTGGTATTGCTGGATCAAAATACACAATTTTATTACTCTCTAGGCATAATTCCATATTGCTTTCCAAAATGGTTGGATCAGTTCACAATTGTACCAACAGTGTATTAGTGTTCAATTTTTCTGTATCCCCTGCAATAGTTGTTATTTTCCCCTTCTTTCATTTTAGCCAATCTGATAGTTGTGAACTGGTATCTCAAAGTTGTTTTAATTTGCATTTTCCTAATCAATAATGACTTAGGACTTTTTTTCATATGATTATATGTAGCTTTTATTTTGTCCAAAAACCTCCTGTTTGTATCTTTTGGCCATTTATTAATTGGAAAAAAGGTTCATATTCTTATAATTTTGATAAAGTTTTCTATATATTTGAGATGAGGCCTTTATCCAAAAAACTATAATTCTCCTCCTCCCCTTGTCTTTTTGGGTTTTCTTCTTACCTTGGCTATATTGATTTTATTTGTTTAAAAAAAAAACAACAAAACAACAACAACAAAATTCTCCAATATCTTTTTAATTTAATTTTTAAATTAATTTTATTTAATATTTAATTTAATTTTTAATTTAATTTAATCAAAATTATCTAATTTATATCTCTCAATGCTATCTCTTGTTTATTCATAAATTCTTCTAATCATAACTATGATAGGTAATATGTTCCATGTTCTTCTGATTTACTTACTCAATTTATCTTGAGCTGTATGACTATTTTGCCTCTACTTTTGATTATTTTTCCTGTCAAAGTTTTACTTTGAGACATCATTTTTAGTTATTTGGAATGGGGGAAAGAATTTGCAGGTAATTTCCTTATTCTCTCATCTTCCCACAATTCCTAGGCTTTAAAATACCATCCTTACTAGTTTTTTTTGCTATCTGTCTGGCTGCTCCTTCTCTATCTCCTTTCCTGGATCTTCTTCTGCATCATGCCTTCTAACTATAGGCGTCCTTCAAGGGTCTCTCCTGGCTCTCTTCTTTTTTCCTTCTGTAGTGTACTTCACTGTACTGTACTATACTATACTTCTCATCAACTCTCATAGATTTAATTACTGTCAATATGCTGATGACTCTCAAAATCTCCCTATCCTGCCCTCTGTCTTTTTGCTGCTCTCCAGTCTTGCAGCTTCTTCTGTCTCTCATATATATTGAACTGAATGTCCAGTAGACTTGTAAACTCAGTATGTCCAACACAGAACTCATTATTTCTTCCCCTAAACCCTCCTCCTCCTTTCCCTATCTCTGCAGAGGGTAGCACCATCCTTCCAGTTCCTTGCCACCTGAGAGCCCTTCTAGATTATTCATTGTCTCTGACCTCCATAGACAAGTTGTTGCCAAGGCCTGTTGATGTCATCTTTATAACAGCTCTTGAGTACACTCTCTTCACTCCTCTGACACCGCCGCCGTTCTAGTGCAGACACCTCAATACCTCGTTTGGATTGTTGCCAGAACCTGCTGAGGGGTCTGCCTACTCCATGTCTCATGATTCTCCCTTCTCCAGTCCCTCTACTCAAGCAACTAAAATGATTTTCCTCAGGTACAGATTGCAACTATGTCAACTTTCCCCTTTTTGTCTTCCCCTTCCCATGCAATTCAATAAACTCCAATGACTTCCTATCAATCAACTCTAGGTTCAAAACCAAAATGGTCTGTTTGGAATTAACACCCTTCATAATCTACTTTTCTCCTGTCTTCCCAGTTCTTTTTACATCTTTCTCACCACCACATGTTACTCTTTACTCCAGTGACACTTTGCTGTTTCATGAACAAGACACCCCTATCTCTTGGCTCTGAGCATTTTTTCTCCCCCATTCCGGAATGCTCTCCTCCTCATCTCCACCTCCAACCTTCCATTTAACTTCCAAATTACTTCTTTTACAGGAAGGCTTTCCCAATCTCTCTTAATTCTGGTACTTTCTCTTGCTTAATTATACTTTACATATTTGTTTGCTTGCTTTCTCTTAATTTGGGAGCTCCTTGAGGACAACTATCTTTTGCCTCTTTTTGTGTCTCCTGTTAGCACAGTGTCTAATACATAGTAGGCACTTAATATATGTTTATTGTTTGACTTTTACTTTATTTTAGAACACATCATGAAAGATATCTTTATTGAACATCTGGGAAAGGTAATGGTGATTACAAATGATGATTGCATGCTTGATGAAACATTGCTTTATCAAAAACAGTTCATTCCAATCCAACTTAATTTTTTTTGACAGTGACTGAACTAATTGCTGAAGGAAAATTTCTGAATATAGTTTACCTGGATTTTAGCACTTTTTTTTTTTTTTAAATAAAAGTATGCCATACTTTTCTGATGGAGATTTGTAGGTTAGTTGATAATACAATTAGTTAGATTCAGAACTGTGGACTCAGAAAATAGTTAATAGTTCATTTTTACCGTGGCAGGAAGTCTTCTGTGGAAAGTTTCTTTTAGATCTCTTTTGTACTTTGCGATTTAATATTTTTATCACTGACTTGGATAAGGGCATAGATGTATGCATATCAGATTTTCACCTAATAAACTAGGAGGGAGAGATAACACTGGATGACAATCAGGATTCACAAAAGATCTGGAAAGTCATATCATTTAGACAGATTTACCTTCAAGAAGAGGAAAAACTAGGGGAATTATGATAACTATTTTCATGTATTTGAAAGATTGCATGTGTAGAAGTGGGTCAGCTTTTTCAGTTTGACCTTAGAAGACAGAACTAGAAGCAGTGGGAAGAAGCTACAAAGATGTCAATATAGATTTGATATCACGAAAGTCAAGACAGTTTCTGTGTTTCTAGCACTTACTAATTCTGAAGAGATTATGGGAACTGTAAGAGAATTAGCATGGTATGTTCCACATCTTAATATTTCGTGTGTTCCTGGAAGTATAGAGGAAATTTGGTTGACGTCCAGAAGACACCCATAAAGTGTGTGTCTATGTGTATGCATGTGTGTGTATTTATGCATATGTGTATATACAGGTGTATATTTATATACAGAGAAAGAAAGTGCAGTGACAAAAAAAACAAGAAATATCAGCAAAATTTAAAGAAGCTAGACTTTTTTTCTTTAAAAATAAAATGTAGTTTTCATGAGGTATGTAAAAGGATTTTCTGCAGGAGCTATTGATCACCTATTGTTTTTTTTTCTGATTTTAAAATAATAAGAAAAAAGCTTATACTTGACTGTGAAACTCCATGGTTTTATATTTACATAAGTTTAAAAAAAAATCTCCCTAACAGTGCTATGAAGTATGTAAAGTTTTTTTTCTCCACTCACTTTCTAAATGAGGAAACCCAAGTGAATTACACATGATCACATAACTAACAAATGAATTGTTATATTGAATTGTAAATTGAAACATGTTAGACCAAATCCAATGTTCCTTGTATTATACCACATTGCTTCTTAGGGTGAACTTAACATAAAGAAAAGAATTTTTAATTAAGATGTCTTCTTTTTATTTGCATTTTGTAATTTCCTTTGATGGATTTTCAAATCTTTTTAATATTTGAATATTTTTAATCATACAGGAACTTAAATGTTGATAAGTATTTCAGAGAGTTCTATTCCCTGGTTATAGTTTTCTGTCAAAATTTAGGTTTCAAAGTGTTTTTACCTGATTCTCTCATGATCAAGAAAACTCTCTTCTCCAGTGTTATAAACTGTTATAAAGTTTTTTTTTAAAAGATAGCTTGCATTATTCAGTTTTGAGTTACTCTCAAAAACTGGATACCAAAATATTTCTATAAACCTGGGAATTATTTTTTGTTAGTGAATTCATGGCACATTCCCTAATTCTATTCTTTTTCTGTTGGCTTGCCTATCTAGGAATTTAGATTTCTGGTTTTTTTTCTTATGAGGTGTAAAGCACATTTAGGAATTATAATTTACTATATTGGAGCAAGGATAGAAAAATATTCTATGAGGAAAAAATACTTACAAAAAAGCAATTTGATAGTGACAGTGTTGTGGCAATTTGCTCCTTCTTTCTACCTTAAAATCTAGTTCATCTGAGTTAAATAATTTAAATTAATCAAGCAAAGTAGGTGCCGTAGGAATTTAAATTTGACAGCTGAATGGAAGTTGGACTGGAGAGAATAGAGATTTGAATAAGGAAAACCAACCATAAAACTTTTGCAGTTGTTCATACTTGAAATGATAAAGGCCTGCATCAGAGTGGTGACAGTGTTAGAAGAGAAAAGGATATTTATGTGAGAGTTGTTATGAAAGTAAAATTGATAGAACTTGGCAGTCAGATTTGTTAGTATGTGAATATGTGTGAAGGACAATGAAGAATCCAAAATGATACCTAGATTTCAGGTTTGGGTAATTTCAAGTTTGGGTATCCTTCAAAATAATAGGAAAGATAGAAAGAAGGGATGGGTAGGTGGGAAGATAAAGAAGTCTAACTTGGACATGTATTTAAGATGTCTATGGGACATCTTGTTTGAGATATACCATTAATAGCTGGAAGTTAGGAGGTCTGAAGATTAGAAAAGAGGTTAAATTGGATAGGTAGATTTTTATAATCATGAGCATAGAGAAGGGGAGGGGTGGGGGGAAGGAGAGAAAAATTTGGAACAGAAGGCTTTGCAAGGGTCAATGTTGAAATGTTGAAAGATTACCTATGCATATGTTTTGCAAATAAAAAGCTTTAATTAAAAAAAAAAGAAAATAGAAACTAAAGAAGAATGGGGGGGAAAAAAGGAAGAAGGGGCCCAAGAGAGAGCCTTGGGGAATAGTCAGATGCCTTACTAATAATTTCATCCTTTACAAGATGGAAGAATCAACAAAAGGAAATTATATCATTAATTTGGAGGAAAATGTTTAATATAGAGTTGTTTGGGGGTGGGATTAGAACTCTTGAATTTACCTGTTTTAGGAAACACTTTGCTTGAAACATTCCCTCCATTGATTTAGTCAGTCAACTAATTTATACTTTATCTTCTTAAATAATCGCCAAGATATTGATAGGCTGCATAGCCAGTGTGTGTCAGAGCTAGTACTTAAACTATACTTTCTGGCTCAAAGACTTGCATCTATTCAACACCATGTTTTCTCCCTATAAATAAAGTATGATTTGGATAAATATCTAGCAGAGGGACAGAACAATCAGGTGGGAGGAGAAGTTAAAGGAAAGAGATAATAAAATTATCCAAGCTGTGAAGAGTTTAGGAAGAACGAGGATTGAGAAAAGACCATTAGATTTGGCACTTAAAAGATCATTGGCAACTTTGAAGAGAGCAATTTCAGTTGTTGGAAGACTGACTATAGAGAGTAAAAAAAAAAAGAGTGAGGGGAAATTGTGGAGACACTGATTGCAGATGACTTTGAATGCCAAACAGAGCATTTTATATTTGATCCTGGAGGCAATAGGAAATCACTGAAGTTTGTTGTATGGGGATGTGTGTGGGTGACATGTTCAGATCTGTGTTTTAGAAAAATTCTTTTAGTTACTGAATGGAGAGTGGATTGGGTGGGGAGAAACTTGGGGTAGGCAGACCCACCAATAGGCTACTGTAATAGTCCAGCATTCAAGTGATAAGGTGCCTGCACCAGAATGGTGTCAGTATTAGAAGAGAGATGGGAGTGTATTTATTTGGGAGATGTTTCAAAGATGAAATCAATAGACCTTAGTAACAGATTGGCTAGGGAAGTGAGAGAAAGTGAGGAATCCAGAATCACTACCAGGTTGCAAGTCTGAGCAACTGGAAGGATGGTGTTGCCCTCTACAGAAATAGTGAAAAGTAGGAGGAGGGTTCAGGGGGAGAAAGGATGAGTTCTAGTTTGGACATATTGAATTTAAGATGTCTACTGCACATCCAATTGATTATATATAAAAAGCAGTTGAAGATGCAAGATTAAAGTTCAGCAGAGAGATTGAGGGTCAGGATAGAGACATTTGAGTAATTAAATCCATGAGAATTTATGAGATCACCAAGTGCAGTATTGTGTAGTATAGAGGGAGAAGGAAAACAAGAGGGCTCAGGACAGAACCTTGATGGACTCCTATGATTAGAGGAAGATTCAGCTAAGGAGATAGGAAGGGAATGGCCAATGAAGAAGAAGAATAGTGTTTAGGTTGCAAGGCAGAGAGAGACAGGTGGAATGACAACATACTCTGATCAGATAAAGTAATTTCAGAATTCATGAACAGAGAAGTAGAACACTTTAGGGTAACGATGGTAAGATCCAGGTTATGACCATTCAAGGTTGTGTCTGAGGTGGGGTTGATCTATGATCCTTGAAAAAGTATCAAGTTTACTTTTTAAACAGAAGAAAAGACTTCCTTGATTAGAAATAATATTTACTTTTAATATTATTTTGCAACTTTATACTTAACCAAATTGCTTTTTTCTCCTAGTTTCCCATGATATAAAGTAACTATTATTATTTTTTTAATGCAGAAAATCTTGCAGCTACTACCTGAAAGGATTTTCTTTCGATGGCATTATCACAGTATAGGTAAGATTATATTTTTAAAAATTTCTAATACTACAAATTTCTTCCTCCTGCTAAAATTTCAAATTAGCTTGATGAAAAGAACTTACTCATACTGAAGAATAGTCTTAAAAGTAGTTTGTTTATCCTACAGGTAGAGCATCAAGACAAATGATTTTTGGATTCCAGACAATTTTAGAAATGTTTTCCACTTTTCCTAAAATACTTTCTTTCAACAAATTGTAAATACCTAATTCCTTATAAAAAAAAATACTACTTTTTCCTTCCCTCACCAACACACTTAGCTTACCACTGTTCCCAGTTTTGAATGTTTTGAGATGTGGTGGCAATGAATGAATTTAATAATAATAATAATGATAACTATAATAATAGCTAACATTTAGACATTTAGATATTACTTATGAAGACACTGAGACAAGCCACTTTTATAAGCTTAGTAACTTAGCTTCTAAATTGTTGAAGACAAATTATAAGAAAAAACAAAGCAATGTGGGAAGAATAGAGGTTTGCCACTATTAGAATTTTGGACTGTAAATAGTAGAATATCATTTTGTTAATGAAATGGAGTATGACATGAACATATTTAATAAATGCTTCTTGCTGGTTTCCTTTTTGCCTTGCTGCAATGTCTAGTGTTTTTCAGTTGTAGTTCTGCAGTTACTTGTTAGTTAATGATCTAAGGGCTTTGACACAATGATAATACACTCCAGATAATTCTCTTATACTTATTTTTAAAACTATGCAAGGAAGTGATAGATTTTTATTTAGATAAATGTAGCATCTAATAACATATCACACAGTATAAAACATTCAAGACTTAAAATTATTTTTACAATAAGTAATAGTATCTATCATTTTGTATCCTCTAAATAAAATGACTAAACTACAGATATAGATGTATAGATATAGATTGATATACTCCAGTTAGCATATACTTGCCTTAGGCTATTATATAGTATTTAATTATACAAAAAGTGAGAAAGGAATCTTAACTGTAAGCATGTAAAAGACATAACTGGCTGCCATTCCTGAAATACATTTTTTCTCTTTAATTTAATAACTTCTTGAAGTTATTCTTTTCAAATCCCAATGCAAAATGTAAGAAAAAAATAGGCATTGTCAAGATTTGTGATATTTCTTATAGGTTTTGGGATCCATAAAATAGCAGTAGATTAGAATGAGAGATTAATATTTTCATCTTCACTAAATATAATCTTTCTTCACTGTTGTTTGTATTATTTATGGAAAAACCATACCTATTTTCTTCAGATAGCACTTTGAAATTTCCAAAGATAAGTAGGCTCCCTCTTAGCATGAATAAATTTAGAATTATATCAAAACTTAATTTAGTATGCCTTCTGAAAGTGCTTCCTAAAGTAGATCATTTTAATTTAAGAAATCTACATTCTAGTAAACTTATTGATAATTGTTCATAAAAATAATGAAATGAAACAAATGGAAAGGTAGTTAATTGAGGCTATCAGATCTAATTGACTATATATTGGTCATCTACTTAATGAAATTTTGCTCTATACTAAGGTTATAAGATATGGTTACTGAACTAAGTCAATGAGACATGTCTGCTACTTATGGAAAGAAAGAAATATGACATCAGCCCATATGTGATTGTCTTAAAAGCCCCAAAGTAGTATGAATGATTGACAAAGTATTAAAATGCTTATCTATGTCAGGTACTGTGTTAAAAACTAGTCACAAAGATACTCTCAGTCCTCCTGTATGTGCCTTACACAATCTCTGTTGCCTTTACTCAGTCTCTGTCTTACATAATCCTCCCAAATTGCCTTTTTTTCCAAATGGATTGTTTATCTCTCCATATTCTTAAATATGTATATCTCCCCTTGAGGACAGACAGATCCATTTTTGTTTTTGTATCCATTTGTGTCTTTGTTGATTATGGCCAGGAGGATTTTTTTTTCCACTCTTACTGGGATGTTGCACAAAGAGCTCCTTCATTTTATTGGTAGAGTTGGCCTGTAAGTTTCAGTACTCATCATCAAGATTCTATGTTTTCCAATTTAATAATGTAACTCAAGCCACAACTGTGGATACTGTTGCTAACAAAGCAGCTCACAAGTTTTAATATCTTTAAATTGTATCTAAGTGAACATTAGTTTACTTTGAACATTAATTTATGTTTTTTACCTTTGGAAATTTATCATTCATTTTTATGCATGACAAGAGATAAGTACAACATAAAATCCAATGTGGTTAAATAGATTACTATAATATCAAATACTTTTTGACCCCAGGAAAGGCTTTTGACAAGTTACATAATTAAAATGGAATTATCTAAAAAGGTCTCTGTCTATAACAAGTATTCATCTCTGAAGGTCACTGTTTTTTAATATTAACTTTTATCTTTGGTTGGATTTGAATCAAACTGTTTTTATTTTCTTTGTTTATTAGATCTAGCATTCTTTTAATGACTTGTTTTTTCCATTTTAAATACTTAAGTTATTGCTACAAGAAATTGACTTTATGTGTGAATTCCTATACTACAAATGCATATGTTTTTATTTTAGGATCAACTCTAAAGAAGCTTTTGCACACTGGAAATTCTGTTAAGGTATTTATCTCTGAAAGCAGAATCTCAAAACTTTTAATGTCCTCAGTTCTCTAATGTATAGTTAAAAAAAATTTCACCTTAAATATGATTTTATATTTTTTTTAACCAAAAAAATTTAATTTGTGGAATAAAACAAGCATTTCCATGACATAGTAAAATAAAAAAGATGATTGCACATGAAACTATATATCTCCTATGTACTTGTTATTCCTTTCAAATATATAACATTCGTAATATTTGTATTATTATAAGTTTTTAAGAGTAAAAATAATTTATTTGTTCAAAGTTGTTGCTATTACTGTATGCTATCTTCTTGTAATTATTTCACTCTTCATTTTGTGCAAATCTTTCCATGTTTTTCTAAAATCATTGAGCTCATCATTTGTTATTTCATCAGTAATATTCTATCACATTCTTATATCATAACTTGTATAGACATTCCCCAATTGATGGGCATCTCTGAAATTTCCAGTTCTTTGCCACCACAAAGGGAGAAGTTATAAACATTTTAGAATATATGTGTTCTGTTCCTTTATCTCTAGTTGTCTTTGGAAATAGAACAAGTAGTTCTATTACTGGGTCAAAGGATATAATAATTCTTTGGGCATAATTCCAAATTGCACTCCAAAATGATTGGATCAGTTTGCAATTCTGCCAACAATGAATTAATTAGTGTCCCAGTTTTGTCACATCCCCTCCAACATTTGTCACTTTCCTCTTTTGTCATTTTAGCCAATCTGGTAGGTGTAAAATGACATTTCAATTTGCATTTCTCTAATCAGTAATGATTTAGGGCATTTTTTCCATATGATTATAAATTGTTTTAATTTTTTTTTTTGAAAACTGCCTATTCATATTATTTGACCATTTATCAGTTGGAGAAATGACTTGTATTCTTACAGATCTCATGAAGTTCTTCATATATTTTAGATATGATAAAATGTCTATAAAAATTGCTTCCTAATTTTCTGCTTTCTTTTTGATCTTGGTTACATTTATTTATTTATCTAAACCCTTTTTAAATTTAATTTAACCAGAATCATCCATTTTATAGTCAATTTTATTCTCTCTTGTTTATTCATAACTTATTCACCTATCCATAACTTTTATAAGTAATATGTTCCATGTTCTTCTGATTTTCTTGTTATAGTTGTCTTTATATATGTCACATCCATTTTGACCTTATTTTGATAAATGGTATAAGATATTACTCTATTCCCAGTTTCTGCCGTCCTGCTTTCCAGGTTTCCCAACAATTTGTACCAAACAATGAATGCTTATTGTAAAATCTTAAGTCTTTACATTTGTAAGTTACACGGCTGTTAGTTTATTTGTTGCTGTAAATTGTTGGTCTGCTCTGTTCCATTGATCTGTCTATTTCTTAGCCAATACCAGGTAGTTATGATTACTGCCTTATAGCATAATTTAAGATCTCTTACTGCTAAATCTCCTTCCTTTGCATTTTTTCATTATTTCCTTTCATATTCTTGACTATGTTTTTCCAAATGAATTTTGTTAATATTTTTTTCTAATTCAGTAAAAAAGTTTTTTTTTTTGTAATTTAATTGGGATGGCATTAAATATATAAATTAGTTTTTGTAAACTGCCATTTTTATTAAATTGGCCCTGCCTATGAACAGTTAATATTTCTTCAGTTATTTAGTTCTGACTTTATTTGAATATTTTTTTTTATATAGTTTTGCTTATGCATTTCCTGGGTTTGCTTTGGCAGGTGTACTCCCAAGGTATTTTATACTGTCTAGATTTATTTTAAATGAGGGGTGTGTACATACATACATACATATATGTACATGTATATATGTACACACTTCTCTTGTGAAAGACCTCTATCCATAGACTGATGAAGAAAGGTGGCATTATAAACAAACTGAACCAGAAGCTCTAGAAAACTATATTACTTTGCAGCAGATTTACCTTCCTGATGATGCTTTTCTTAGGCTTATATTAAAATGAATTTGTCTTCTTTAAAAGCATATACCAATTGATGATGTCCAGGATATAGTCTAGAAACATATGATATTCACTTACTTTTGGACCAGCATTTTACTGAGGGTAATTCAATACATGGCTAATCATTTTTAAAAATCACAGCAGCTTAAAACTTGACATGTTAACTTTTCTAAATTCATTATGGATGATATAAAGAGAAAGCTTTCTTAAAGTCTTATACAATCAGAATGTATTATGTTGAGTATCTCATAAATACTGAATATAACCTGTGATATGAATTTATTTTATCTCTGTTGAAATCTAGGCTGTTTTTTTTTTCTTCCTGAAGTACTCTTCTTTCCAAGGCTCTTTTTACTACTGATCTACTGATTTCTTTCCCCTCTGTGATTCTTCTCTTCAGTATCTCTGTTATGTGGTTGTTGTAGGTTTTTTTTTTTTTTTTTTTTTTTTTGTATAAGTAAAAAGAACTCTTTAAGATAAAGGATCTCAAAATCCTCTTCACATTTTGCTGACTGGCTCCAGTTTGGGGCACTATTGTACTGACAAAAGAGTAGGTGAGCTTCATAATTCTGATATAAATGACAGAAGGAGACCCAATATCAGTGGAAAGCAAAGGTGGGAAAAGTGTAAAAAAGTGTGAAAGAACATGTCAATGGGATTTAATGGCTTGTGTCTTTTAAACCATGGGTTTTAGTGAAATATAATAATTAGGGTAACTTAAAGGTTGTTATCATTCTGGGAGTGTAAGTTAAAGTGTCAGTTGGACTTTATCCTTAACATATTTATCTTTTAAACAGAAACAGAAAAACCTAATGCTAGTGCTTTCCCCATAAGATCATTTTCAGTTTATCCTGTGTATGTCTTTTTTGTATGTAGCTTTTATGTTTTCCCCATTAAATTGTCAGCTTTTTAAGGACAGGAACACTTTTTAACTTTTCTTTATGTCCCCATTCTTGGTATAGTTTTCAGTACCTGTTCTTTAATAGGTGTTTAATAAGTGCTCCTTACCTTCATTTAATATGAGTCAATTAGTTATATGATATCAATGATTTGGAAATTTCCTTCAGCCATAGGGGCTGTTAACCCACATATGCCTATATGTCCTGTGGGATTCTTGCTTATTATTACATCCTCTCAAAATTTCACCACACAGGGTCCATGTAATATGTTGCGTCTTTCTGTATTTTTTTGACATTCTGAGGATAGCATTTATACACTTTAGTTATCTAGATATTAACCTTTGTTCTTATGTGATCACCTCATTTTCTCTTCCTATCATATAATTCCCTGATGTCTTTTATTCCTGTTCTTTAGAGTTTCACTTTGATTATTTGTGTTTTGCATCTTGTTACATCTTCTGTTTACCTCTTCATTGTCTTCTGTGCAATAATTACCATTAATTCTTTGGAGGCAGTTACATAGTATATCAGTATCAATAGAGAGTTACTATTGTAGTCCACAGTAATTTATGTAGACATATGTAGGTCATTACTAGATTTTGACTATTCATTATGTTGTGTCAGAAAATAATCTTTTTTATCATACTTTGCACAGACTTGTTACATTATTTGTAACCATCAAACCATATTGAGTATGTTTGTAATCAGCATCATAATATTCTGTAATTGCATTGCTAAAAATGAATTATTGACCTAATAGTGTTCCTGCAAAAAAAAAAAAAAAAGAAAGAAAAATTACAATTGAAAATATGAACCTTTTGTTTTCATGGAAAGATTGGGATCAGTAAAGGAGATTTTAGTTTTTCCAAAAGCTATCTAGATTGATCTTTTTTTCAACTTTGGACTCAATTCATTGTTGAAATATATTTAGTTTTTTTTAGGGGGCGGGGAAGGTTCTGAACTTTGAGCAGAAGACATTTTTCAGCCACTTTATCTTTCTTATATGAATGGATAGGTCAAATCCCTTTGAGTGGTTAGAGTTCTCTTCTTATACTAGGTACTGTGCTAGTCATTGGAGATACAAGTCCAAAGAATTAAATGGTGTCTATTCATAATGAGCTTTCGTTCTGAAGGACTAGACAAACTAATATCAATGCATATATGTTTTTTATATATAACATGCAATTATATATTTATGTAATAAAATGTAATGTTAATCAACATATACATATAACATAGTTAAATGCAAATTAGGGGGAATCAAGAAAGCCTTATGTAAAAGATAGTGCTTAACTGCATCTTAAAGGAAAAGAGAAACTATGGTGGTAGTAAGTAGGTAGAGATAAGGAGGGAGTGCTTACAGATGCAAAGGCATTGAGTTAAGAGATGGTGTTCTGTGTGAAATCTAAAGAGAGAGCCAGTTTGACTGGATTGCTACATATGGGAAGGGGAATAAATTCCATTATGTTGGAAAGATAGGGATCAGAATCTGAAGGGCTTAAAAACCTAGCCAAGAAATTTAGAGTCGACCCTGGAAGCAATAGGAAGTAACTAGAGCTGACAGAGTAGGGAAATTACACTGTCAAAATGTGTGCTTAAGAAAAATCCCTTTGGCAGAAGTTAGAGGATGTATTGAAATGGGGAGAGGCTACTGGCAGAGGAACTACTTAGGCTACTGTAATTATCTAGGTGAGAGGTGATAAGTGTCTATACTAAGATGTAAATTTTGTGTGTGGAGAAAAGTGATCCGACCTGAGAGATGTTGTGAAAATAGAAGTTATCAGGTTTTGGCAACTAATTGGATAAGTGGGGGGGGGGGAGAGAGAGAGACAGAGAGAGACAGAGGGAGAGAGAGGGGAGAGGGGCGAGAGAGAGAGAAAGAGAGAGGGGAAAGGGGAGGAGAGACAAATAGATAGATACAGAGAGACAGAGAGAGAGAGAAAGAGAGAGAGAGAGAGAATGAGACAGAGACAGAGAGGGACAGAGACAGATAGAAAGAGACAGAAACAGAGAGGGAGGCAGACAGAGTAAAGACAGACACACAGAGACAGAAAGAGGAGAGAGAGGGAGAGGGAGGAGTCACACACTGTCACAAAGTCTAGAGAAGAGATACAAAGAGAAATTCCATTTAAAATAACTATCAATAGTATAAAATATTTGGGAATATATCTGCCAAGGGAAAGTCAGGATCTATATGAGCAAAACTACAAAACACTCTCCACACAAAGTCAGATCTAAACAGTTGGAAAAACATCAAGTGCTCTTGGATAGGTCGAGCGAATATAATAAAGATGGCAATACTACCTAAACTAATCTATCTATTTAGTGCTATACCAATCAAACTCCCAAGAGATTATTTAACTGAACTAGAAAAAATAACAACAAAATTCATCTGGAAAAACAAAAGGTCAAGAATTTCAAGGGAATTAATGAAAAAAAAATGCAAATGAGGGTGGCCTAGCTGCACCAGATCTAAAACTATATTATAAAGCAGTGGTCACCAAAACCATTTGGTACTGGATAAGAAATAGAGTAGTGGATCAGTGGAATAGGTTAGGTTCCCAGGACAAAATACTCAATGACAATAGTAATCTAGTGTTTGATAAACCCAAAGACCCGAGTTTTTGGGATAAAAACTCACTATTTGACAAAAACTGCTGGGATAATTGGAAACTGGTATGGAAGAAATTAGGCATTGACCCACACCTAACACCATATACCAAGATAAGGTCAAAATGGATTCATGATCTAGGCATAAAGAATGATATTATAAACAAATTAGAACAATATAGGATGGTTTACCTCTCAGACCTGTGGAAGGGGAAGAAATTTGTGACCAAAGAAAAACTAGAGGTCATCATTAATCACAAAATAGATAAGTTTGACTATATCAAGTTAAAAAGTTTTTGTACAAACAAAATGAATGCAGACAAGATTGGAAGGGTAGCAGTAAACTGGGAAAATATTTTTACATCCAAAGGTTCTGATAAAGGCCTCATTTCCAAAATATATAGAGAATTGACTCAAATATATAAGAATTCAAGCCATTCTCCAATGGATAAATGGTCAAAAGATATGAACAGGCAATTTTCAGACGAAGAAATTGAAACTATTTCTGGTCACATGAAAAGGTGCTCCAAGTCACTATTGATCAGAGAAATGCAAATTAAGACAACTCTGCGATACCACTACATACCTGTCAGATTGGCTAAAATGACAGGAAATGATAATGATAACTGTTGGAAGGGATGTGGGAAAACTGGGACACTGATACATTGTTGGTGGAACTGTGAACGGATCCAACCATTCTGGAGAGCAATTTGGAACTATGCTCAAAAAGTTATCAAACTGTGCATACCTTTTGACCCAGCAGTGTTTCTACTGGGCCTATATTCCAAAGAGATTTTAAAGGAGGGAAAGGGACCCACATGTGCAAAAATGTTTGTGGCAGCCCTTTTTGTAGTGGCAAGAAACTGGAAATTGAAAGGATGCCCATCAATTGGAGAATGGCTGAATAAATTATGGTATATGAATGTTATGGAATATTATTGTTCTGTAAGAAACGACCAACAGGAGGATTTCAGAGAGGCCTGGAGAGACTTGTATGAACTGATGCTGAGTGAAATCAGCAGAACCAGGAGAACATTATACACAGCAACAAGACTATATGATGATCAATTTTGATGGACATGGTTCTCTTCAACAATGATGTGATTCAAACCAATTCCTATTGTTCAGCGATGAAGATAGTCATATACATCCAGAGAGAGGCCTGTGGGAACTGAGCGTGAACCATAACACAGCATTTTAACGCTTTCTGTGAATATTTCCATGCATTTTGTTTTCCTTCTTAGGTTGTTTTTTCTTCTCTTTCTAGGTCTGATGTTTCTTGTGCAGTAAGATAACTGTATAGATATGTATACATGTATTGTATTTGTCATATAATTTATCCTATTTAGCATGTATTAGATTACCTGTCATCTATAGGTGGGGGGTGGGGGAAAGGAGGGGAAAAGCTTGGGGGAAAAAAAAGGTTTTGCAAAGGTCAGTGTAGAAAAATCACTCATATGTTTTGTAAATAAAAAGCTTTATAAAAAAATAAAAAAAAAGTAGAGAAGAGTCTCCAGAAGGAGAGATAGCAGTGTTACAAGCAGCAGATAAATTGATCAACAGTATAGAAAGCCCTGAACCTGGATCATTTGTACTTATTTATCTTCCAATTGTAATTGGATGACTTTGGAAAAATGATTGTACTTTTTTTTTTGGTCACAATTTTCTCATCTAAAATAATACTAGTTCCATTAAATAACTTAGCATAGTTGTGAGGATGAAATAGTTGATGGATTGTAACTGTAGAGCACCATAAAAATAGAAATGATATTATTTCTAACTACTTAACTATGATTTTTTATTATAACTTATACTTAGATTTGTCTGTTAGAATGGAGAGATGGAGAAAAATCTCATAAATCCCAAGGGTTTTGGAAACTAGAAAAAGCAAGTTTAGAGGAAGACAAAAGCATCCTTTTGCTTAAGGTGATGTTTAGCAACATTCTAATAAGTTATTGTTATTCATCCTTAGTATACAGATTAGTATACAGAAGATTGAAACAAATAAGAGCAGAATAGAAAAATTCGAGTTTTCCAGATCTTGTTAAATTAGGTTTTTATTGTAACATCTTTTTTTTTAAATATGAATTCTTGTAGTATCATACATATTTGTAGTTTAGCTTACGTAATTACTTTTAGATTAAACAAGTTATAGTTTTGATTGGAGGGAGGAAGTAGCTTATTTTTGCCACTATTTTCTCCAAATAGATAATCAAGGGAATTGGCCAGTATGCTTTATTTCTTAGTAGCACTTATTTGTTATCAGTAGTATTATTTTTTTAAAGTTTCATTTATTTTATTTTTTTGTTGCAAAACTGTGATGATATTACATTAAAAATAATTTTGAAAATATTTTTGTTTTTTGTTAGATAAGATGTGAAGGAATCCGGCTGTATCTTCTATGGCTTCAAGCACTTCAGACAAATTGTGCAGAAGAGCAGGTGCTAATTTTTGCCTGCCTTGTGCCTGGATTTCCAGCAATCATGTCCTCAAGAGGTCCCTGTACACTTGACACACTTATAAATCCCACTCCTTTTTCATCTGATAGTAAGTAACATTACTAAATGTTGAAATTATCCTTTATATTTGTGAATTTATTTAATTTGTGAGCATAAATCATAAGCCCTTCTTTCTTGTGTAAGATAGATTCTATAACAACAAAATCTACAAGGATTTAAAAATGACTATTGAAGACCCAGAAAAGAAAGTTTACATCACTAAAGCCCTTGGTACCATCAACATTAGAAATACTTATGATATAAATAGAAATGATACTAAATAAGATGCATTGCTGTTGGCCTGGCTATTATACCCTAAGAACCAATGAGCCTTTATATTAAACTTACAGCTGAAATCTATGAATTTCTACCCCTTGTAGAATTTGAGCCCCTTGAGAGAAGGGGCTATTCTACTTTTCTGTTTATGTCCCCAGTCTTCCAGGTAGTGATTTACATATGGAAAGCATTTAACAAATGCCTTTTCATTCATTCATTCAGTCAGAATGAACAATATCTTTTTTTTTTTTTTTTAATTATAGAGACATTACTTTTATGAAGCAATTGAATGGATCACACAGATTCCATCTTGTGACTCAATTCTGGTCTTAGTTAAGTTCCCTTTCTATTCAGTTATGGGTGTAGCCCACTTTTTGTCTTGAGAGAAAACTTTCTTCATCGTGAGAATCATGAGAAAATTATATGGCATTGTTTGAATCCAGCCTTGTGTGAGTAGGAAACAGAGCCTCCTCTGTTTCTTTTTGCTGCTTAGAGATCCTTAACTAAAGACCTAGGTTATGCCCAATAGGAATCTGGTCTGATCTGAAGGATGATGAAAGGAGTTTTCTCTCTCTCTCTCTCTCTCTCTCTCTCTCTCTCTCTCTTTTTTTTTTTCCCATGTCCTTTGATTGAATAGGCACCTGGGGAAAGTGACACAGCTCTTTTTCTTATTTCAGAGAATTGTATCTGTTTGCTCTCCTCCTAACTTGAAAAGTCCCTAATATTTCCTCTAATTAGAAATCAGATGACCTAATTTTACATCCAGGTTAATTGTTTTCTTTTAACTAATTGGCATTATTTGATTAATTGTTTTTAATGTGTAAAAATCTGCCCCTCCTATATTTGGGGTCTAGTATTAAAGCTGAGGAAAGACTGAAACTAATTTATTGAGCAATTGGCATGCATCAGTTTGGTTAGAAACTCAAACCTTTGTTTCTTCAGTCAGTTTCATCTTTCACTTGCCACAATATAGGTGAATATATGTCATAATCATGTTTATGTACACTATATGTTTATATATGTTACATATAAATTTATATTTAATATAGTGCTTTACACATAGAAAGCATTTATTAAATACTTTTTCATTCAGTTAACAATATTTTTTAATGTAGAGAATAGATTCCAGTATGAAACTATAAATATATTTAAAAATTATAAGCTTTTGTATTTTGAATAGTTTAACTGAATTTTTTTTTTTCGCATATGCTAAATAACATTGAATTTCCTGACAAACTGTTCTGTATAGTTGCTGCCACTACTGCCTGTCAAACTGAACATTGTAATTCAGTTCAGTTTATCACAACTTAATTAGATACTTCTATGTGTAAGTATTATATTTAGGCACTTAGGATACAAAGATAAAATATGACACCATTTCTACCCTTTAAAAATCCTTACAGTCTAATGAAGAGGTGAAGTATATTAGTGAGTTCTCTTAATGTCTATAATATGAGCATTATGTGAAAAAGTACAAAAGAATGAGCCAAACAAAATATTTTTAGAAATTTGAGAAGAGAGAGAGCATTTCCTGTTGGAGGATCAAGAGAAGTTTCATAGAAGAAGTGCTGCCCGAGATAAAGTTTCTTTAGGTGGAGATGGGAGTGGAGAATGGGATGAGGTTTTGAGAGGCCTATTCCTAGTAGCATGTGAGACTGATATTGGTGCTATCTTTGAAGAGTAGTGAGGATTGCTTAAGGAAATCTGAAGCTGATGAAGTTACTATTTGCCAGACTAGCATGAGATTTGGAAGGCTAGTGAGTTTGTGGCCTTATCTGAAGAAACCAATGAATGCTTCATAATAGGCCCTGAATTTTTAAAAGTAATATGTTTTTTGTAAGTAATTTTTTGGTTTTTTTTTTTTTGGTTGTGACTTTTTGCCACAATATTGGGCCTTTCTATATTTCAAGTTTTCATTAAGTATAGTCCTTTTACTTTGGAAACCTCTCCTTCTACTTCATCTTTGTAATTCTCCACTGTGGATTATTTGTCCTTTTATCAGGTCTGAGTATCAAGATTAGGACCTTGGGGATCAATTAAAATAGAGTATTCATAGAATATTTATAAGGCATTGTAATAAGAAAAATAATTTATGCCCCTGGTATATTTACAACATTGATTTCATATTAAATTCATCTTCCCAGGAAAACTTTACTACCTTCCCAAGCATTTCTTTTTACTCATTAGTACCTTCAATTTGGAAGCATTGGAAGAGGTCTAGAGGATGGGAAATTAGCTCCTGAAAATTTAAACCAGAAAAAAGGTCATATTTCTTATCTTTCAAGGTGAAAGAAATGGCCTTATGAAATTTGGTTGCCTGAGTAAAATTAGGAATTTTAAGAATGATATTTTAAGAATAGAAATGATGATGTAAAGCTTTTCTATACTGGGGAGGTATTTAAATCATCCTGTTTGCCATAGGATTAGCAATTTATTTAAAAAAAATTGTTATTGATTCCTCTGGATTCTTTGCTTTCTGATATTTTATTGAAATTTACCTTTAATGAAATTTAATTACGATTCACATTTTAGCAAAGATACATCCTGAAGAAATAACCCCTCTCTTGCCAGCTGTTTCGGGTGAAAAAATTGGTGAGGATCAAACCTGCTTTTTTCTTCAAGTATTATTGAGATATATGGTTATTCAGGTAAGAACAAAGTACTATGAAATTGAATAGTTATATATTTTATCTCAGATTTTAATTGTTATTAGTTCACAAAATTCAGTTAATCATTATTCACATAAGACTTATGAAGCAGTTATATAATTGCTTCAACAAAGATGTGCTAAACCGTATTTTTTTTTTCTAAATGAAAAATTTGGCTTAAATATTAACTGACTCATTCAAATCAAAGATTTGGCTAAATAATGTGTAACTAAGTTGGAATTTAAAGGTGTAGATTTTTGAAAATGATTAGCTCCGTGGGTTTCTAAATATTTGTCAAATTACTGACATGTTAGCAATTTTATTTATATTCTTTATAACATTTCCTCCTGTGTAGTCTACCTTGTAATTTACAAATAAATTATAACAGGCATTTGCTGTCATTCTGTAATTTTAGATCTGTGAAGTAGATTACAGAATAGAATCAATTTCAGAGTGGAATCATTTATAAAATACAACATTAGTGTTTAATTTTCACAATATAATCACGATATTTAAGTAGAACTTGACATTTAAGTGAGATTTTTTACTTTAATATTTTATTCTGAACTTAAGAAACATCCTCCAAAACATATACAAATACATCCATATACAAAGTAGGACACACACACAAAAAATTGAACATGAAACCATGAGTTTATTCGATACTACCTATTTTTAAAAAGTATATAATAAATTCAGTTCATTACTTTAAAAACTGCTTTGTCAGTGTATCCTTCTTGACTTTCTTCTATTTTTATATATGCATTTAAAGAAAATTTCAATTATCTTTTCTTCCCCCTAACCTTTTTTCCTTTCTCATTTCTCCCTTTTTCCTTGATCACTTTTGCTATGAAATATTGGGGAAGGGAGGAGGGGGAAAGATTAAAATTATATAGCAATTAAAAACGAGGTAAACTGAAGCATAAAGTTCCAAGGATGACCAGTTTCTTAGTAAAAAAAAAAAAAATAATAATAATACTTGAATTTACCAATAAGTAGGATTTCAGCTTCCCCAGTTATGGGATTATAAATTACAGAATCAAGCCCTCAAAAAAGCAAAATATGTCCTAATAACCCAAATAAAATGATTTCAGGAAAAAAAAAACCCTGCAAAGTAAGAACTGATGCAGAGAGAAGTGAAAAGAATAATGTATTCACTAACAATATCATAAAGAAAAACAACTCAGACTTAAAAACTCAGTTATGGGATTAAGGACTTTTTATAGTTTTGATAGGAAGGAAGAATCATAGATAGAAGAAAATATGATTGTATGGAAATTGGTAGTAAGGATTAAGCATAAGCAGCAACACTTTTCTTCCCTCCTGTGTGATTAAGAAATGTTTACTTTTTGAATCTAGCTGCATCAGTAGGTACAGACATAGCAAACCAGACTTCTTTGTATTACAAACCAGACATCCTTGACATAGTTTAGTGGTGTAGATACTATTCCAGATTCCCGGTTATTCATCTACAACTTTTAAGGTTAACAAATTTCCTTGACAAAAAAATAGAACATTGGTTACAGGAGAACTGGATTTCGAAACTTAACTCATTACAGCTGACTAAGTTTCTGCATTAAGTTTAGAGATAGAATAGTGATTTAGGCAGTTACAGGACAAAATTACGGTATTTTGTAAATATTATCAATGAAAAAAAGGCAAAGGATCAATCTAATTATTTCAAAATCAAAACCCCACCCTTGTCACAAATAAGCAGAGGCAAGCAAAACAATTTCACATAGTATCTATGTTAAAATATATATTTATCTTTCTGTACCTTAAATTTTACACTTCTGTCAGGAATTAGGATTGTGCTTCATAATAGATTATTTGGACTAATGATCAAACTTTTAAAGTCTCAGAGTTGGGTTTTTTTTTAATAATAAAAGTTATTGTATACATTATTTTGTTCAGTTCTCTCTGCATTAATTTTTACTTTGCAGTTCTTTTTTCTGAAATCATTTTATTTGGGTTATTGGGAAATATTTTGCTTTTTTGAGTGATGTATTATGTAATTTATATTGGCATTATAGCTTGATGCCTATAAAGTTATTTCTATGGTTTATTTGGATTTTTGCCTCATTGGATTGTGCTTGATTGTATTTTTTCACACTGAGCTTTAAATACTGGTGAGGCAGAGTACTTGAGTGAATGTTTTTGTTTATCACAAAGTCATGCACAGTATAAATTGATTTGCAGAATGCCATTGCTCTTTAAGGTTTGTAATTAGTTAAAAGATAAGTTCAGAGGAATAAGCACTTACAATTCATGTCAATAGATTGCGACTTTTGCCATGCTTTTAAAATGTTAAGATCTCCTTAAGAAATATGTGGCCTAGTGCAATCAGGAGTGGACTGGGACTCAGGAAGACCTGGGTTCAAATCTTCCTTCTGATTCTTATTAAGCAGTGTAATCCTGGAAAGTCAGCTAATCTCTTGAGCTTCATTTTCCTTTTCTGCAAAATGAGAAAATAATCTCTGTACCTGGAGTAACTACTTCACAGAGTTATTGCAAAATACAAATGAAATGTTATATGTAAATATTTTTCATATTTTAAAAGGCGGTATAAACACAGAGTATTCAGAGTATCTGGTATAAAGCTGCTTATGTCATGTTTTATGCCTCAAAGTTTTTGTCATAATGAATTACTTGAAACATTATTTTTGAAAATGAGTTGTGCAAGTTCACCTATTTTATAGTTCTTTCCTTACTATGACTGCTTAAATTTTTATTATGCCTTAGTGGCATAAAGTAGAAATGAAGTGATTGCCCACAAGAAGAATTTATTTAGTCAGGTCTCAATTCTAGTTCCATTTTTTTTCCAAAAACTAATTCTGTGGCCTTTGGGCAAGTTAACTTTTCCAGATTTTTATTTCCTTATCTATAAAATGAGGACGTTGATCTAGCCTCTCCCTAACATGTCTCTTAGACATATTCTACAATCTATATTGTTATAGATTCTATATGTAATTCTATAAACATTCTCATTTTCTTTCTTTTTTTTTAAATTTTATTTTATTTGCAAAACATATGTATGGGTAATTCTTCTGTTACAAATTTTTCCCCCCAACCCCCCACCCCTCCCCTAGATTGCAGGATATCCACTACGTTAATTATGTTAAAATACTTGACAAATCGAATATATGTATACATATTTCCAAACTTATTGTTGTGCAAGAAAAATCGTATCTACACGAAAGACATATCAGATAAAGGAAACACAATGTAAGCAAACATCAATCAAGAGTATGAGAAAAACATTCTCATTTTCAAAATAGTGTGTTGAGTATTGAAAATCTATTACAAATCTTTTCAGTGGTCTTTTGCTCATGATTATCAGGTATTAATTTGGGTGTGCCTTATATGAGAGTCATTGTGCTAGGTGCTATGGAGCTAAATGTTGTGCCACTAATAAGATGAAAATTGTAATATATAGCCTCTATGGGAGTATAAAGTGATGGAGGGGGTTCTTTTAATCTGTGGAATTTCCATAATTAGAAAACTATTTTAGAAAATTCTAAACTAAGAAAAATTTTAGGAAACTGATATAGAAATGAGTTTCTAAAGCTTTTACTCATAGTAATGGGCATGTATTACAAGATAAAGTTTAAATAAATGTCGGAAGAAGTTAATTCCAAAAAATAACAATAACAAACATTTATTAAGTATCTACCTTTGAGGAAAAGAATGGGACTTATTCTCAAGTTGCTTACATTTAACTGGGGGCGATTTAACACATAATAAGTAAATACAGAGCAATACAAAATATTGCTAATTTCTGGAAGAAGTTGCACCTGAACTATGCTTTGAAAGAAGCTAAAATTTTTATGAAACCAAAGTGAGGTGAACATATGTTAGTCATACAGACACACATAATCACGAGGTCATGGAGATAAGAAGACAAAATGTAATGTATGGTGAGTGAACCATAATTGCCATATGCTATTTGCTGTAAATATTTTAGTTTTGATACACATATTTGTGGTTAGTCTCCTTTTTTTCCACTAAAGGTTTCAAAGATTAGAAAAGATTTGATTACAGTCATATAAGGAAAGAAACATATTAGTATATTTAAGTACTGTGAAATTATAATATTGTTACATGAATATAGTATTATATTTGGGATTTTCTTAGGTTAGGAAATTACAGCTTTTGATAAAGATTTTAAAATACTTGTTTTTAAATGGTTCTTTGTACTACAGCCCTTGGGCTTTGTTAAAATATGATTCCATTAATTTAGTTTTAATTTTCAACTTTTTACTGTGAATATATTCATAATTTTTGAGAACCCTATAGTTCAATGTATGTTGATTTAGAAAAAATGTATTATATATGTAATTTTTTAAATATTTAAAGGCTGCAAGCTTGGAATGGAAGAATAAGGAGAACCAAGATACTGGGTTTAAATTTCTCTTTACTTTGTTTCGAAAGTATTATCTTCCCCATTTGTTTCCATCATTTACAAAATTAACCAACCTCTACAAACCTGTCCTGGGTAAGTAGTGATTTTAGCCACTTCCATTGCATTTTTAATAGTTTCCTTTTACATCATCATTAAATTTTTTATTAAAAAATATAATCAATCAGTTTTAATGGGTTAAATAACATAAATACTTTTTTAACCTCTGTTTTTAAAGAATTTCCTAAGAAATTGCAATTTTTATTCTTCTAATATTTAAATTATTCATACTCTCATCAGGAAACTAATCAAAAGATAATTTTTATTGGTTTGGAATGCATTACTTTTGGCTATAATTTTACAGCCTTTTGGAAATATTAAAATTAGTTTTCATTTCCTAAGGATCCCATAGCAGGTGATAGAAGAAATATTGTGATTTAAAGAAATCAATCCAGGATTAAAATTTGTGGTTGAAAAGTGAGTAAGATGCCCATAATAAAATCCAAAATTGCCTGTCTTGTTGTAGAAAACATAAATACATTTTAATCTTTCCTGCAGTAAAAGCAGTAGCTTTGGCAGGGAAGTGGGGGGGAGAGAAGAGGGGGTGGGGAGAGGAGGAGGAAAGAGGGTGTGTGTGTGTGTGTTTGCATGCTAGCTGGTTCCATGCATTGAGAGTAATTAGAAGCATAGACATATTTCTGGTCTAGGTTTCAAAGTTTTCCCCATGAAATTTGAGGAAGCCCTAGGCCTAAGGACATCCCACTGAATAGAAGCAAATCTCAAGTAAATCACCTTTCTTTCCTACTTAGACAGTTTTATACCTATGAAATGATTTTAAAATTAATATCAAAGGTATTTTTTTTTTCCTTTTTGCTGAGGCAATTGGGGTTAAGTGACTTGCCCAGGGTCACACAGCTAGGGAATGTTAAGTGTCTGAGACCAGATTTGAACTCAGGTCCTCCTGACTAAAGGGCTGATGCTCTAACCACTGTGCCACCTAGCTGCCCCAAAGGTATTTTTGAAAATAAATAAAAGAGACATCATGTAGTTTGAAATGTATATATGCAAATGGTATTGATGGTGGTTGGAAATATTTGGGAGGGGTTGAGGAAGGTCCATCTTCTTGATGTTTATGAAATGAAGGTAATATGCAATTTAAACATTGGGCTATTTATAGCAAAAACAAAGAAAAGTGTTTGGGAAGTAGATCTTGATTAACTTCCAGTATATTGGAAAGAATACTTACCCAGGAGCCTTGAGATTTACTTTCTTATCCCAAATTTGATATGAACTTGCTGATTAATCTTATGCCAATTACTTTGTCTCCCTTTTCCCAAGTCTCATGATCTACAAAATGTGGGGATTAGACTAGATGAACTTTAATGTACTTTTCAGAATGTGTGTGTGTGTGTGTGTGTGTGTGTGTGTGTGTGTGTGATTGGAGAGGGATGACTGAGACTGCTTACCTTTTCTTGCATTTTTATGTTGTCAATTTTTTTTTTTTTGGTAAGGATATACTTGCTATAAGCTTTGCTGCTTAGGAAACAACAGATTCTGTATTTATGTATGATTGTAATCATATTCAGAAAAATTATCATGGTATATAGACAACTGCATATGTCAGGTATTATTTCAAAGCTATTTCCCTATTTAAATCTACAAAAGAGAAGAAAAAAGGCTGAAAAAATATATATATTTGGCTGACTTTCTAGAAGATGTGCTAGATTAAAAATGAAAGAAAATCTTTCAAAACTGATTATCCAGTGATGAGGTGTAATACCTTTCATTTTAACAGATTCTACTGCCAGGAAAAATTTTAGCAAATTGAAAATGAATGTTTGGTTAATTTATTAGGTTCTAACATTTTAAGCCTTAAAAGGACATAAGGATGAATACAATAACTAAACTTACTGTTTATCAACCGCAGGTGATACTCCATTATTTTTATCATTCTCATCACTAGAGGATTTTACAGAATGCTTTAAAATATTTAATACATTTACCTTAGCAGTCATATGAGGTAGTTGTATTCAATTTAATGACAGTAGGATCATAGATTTTGAGTTGTAAGGGACTTTTGAACCCCTTAAGTTCAGCCCCTTCATTTTAAAAATGAGGAAGCAGAGAAAAACGTCCAGGGTCATACATCTCATCTGCTATGTGTCTAACTATGAGATTTCCATAATTAACATTCTTTCCATTAATCTATGCTGCTTTTCTCTGTATTGTATGTTTGCAACATATATAGATTTTTTTTTAAACCTATATCTGTAATTTTAATTTGTGTAGATGCCTCCTTACAGGGAAACCACTTGTACCAGTACTTAGATCAGTAACTTTTGGGGAGTTATTTTGGGCCTTGAGAGTTTAGGGCTGGTTATTGGACAATATTGCTGTGTTCATTGAATTTACATCCCCAGTGCCTAGCAAAATGCCTGGCACATAACACTTAAAAATGCTTATTGAGTAATCTATTAGAATTGGAACTTGAACCCAGGTCAACAATGCCATGTTAACTATACTATACTATTTATATTGGCTCAATATAAGATGTAAAACAATATAGGCAAAAAATAAATAGGTAACTTAGATGCAGAGTTATTTCCTAATCAGAATCCAATGATGGTGCTATCAGAAAGTTTTGGGATTTGAGTGTCAGAATCAAGAAATCCTTATACCATTCAATATAACAGCATTCTAATTTCGATGTATCAAATGTATTACTTAACTAGATTGTGTACTCTTTTTATATTACCAGACATCCCCCATTCAAGACCAAAACCAGTATATGTTACTGCAACTCGAAACAATGAAAATATTTATAGCACAAAAATTCCATATATGGCAGCTCGTGTTGCTTTTATTAAGTGGATTGTAACATTTTTTCTGGAAAAGAAATACCTAACTACAACTCAGAATACTAAAAATGGAGGAGAAGTATTGCCTAAAATCATCCAGGTATTTTACTAACCATTTGTTCTCACTTTTTCGGTTTTTATCCAAGAAACACAAACAGCCAAAGGAAATGGATTGAATTTTTTTGGGAGGTAGACTGACTAGTGTGAGAACCAGAAATAGTTATTGTCAAGTTGTGCTATTATGCACTATTCAGTGTGTATTTGGAAAGATCAGTCCCTTTCTTAAAGGAAATTTTACATTTTCAAATATTATCTGATTCTACCTTGGTTCCAGAATGTTTGTTAGGCTACAAAATTGTCACAACTAAAATTGCCAGTATTTTCTGTCTCCTGACATCCCTTTGCCAGTATTCAGAAGATAATAGAACTTTTAAAATGTGTTTTATTAGAAGCATATTCTTGAAATATATGTCTGAGTGAGATTTAAGGGACAGACATCAAATCAATAAATAGTTTGTTTATGTGTAAATTTTCTATCTTGAATTATTTGATCTGGCAAATTAATCTAAGTCCACAAGTTACTAAAGAGCTAGATAATAATCATTTGTAATGTAGTACTTAACCTTCTAGTTTGGGCCAAGTAACTCCAGTTGTCAAAATACAGGTAACCAGCCAGTTTATATGGTCATTGCCACCATTTATAATTTAAATATACTTTGCCATAAACTGTCTCTGTCTCTATAGGATGTTATTTCCTTGGGGGTTTCAAGGATACATGCCTCCTTTTTTGTCCTTTATTTACAAAACATTAGTTTCCTCATATTCCCTTCATGAGAGATTAAAAAGGGGCCTAGAAACTTCTTCATCCAGAAAACATTTGATTTCCTTGCCAAATCGAGATAGATGGAAATAAAGGGCAACAATGGTTAAGAAAATAAATTTCTGTAAACATAACAGAGAATGATACTTTAAGATTATGGATAGTATTCCATGAAATTGAGAAGCAGAGCTGGTAAAAAATCAGTATATATGAAACGTGGCAAAGAGACTTAACTAAGCCTCATCATTACAGGAGAATTTTAAGGATGAAAATAATAAGATGGTAAGCCCATGAGAAAATAAAAAAAAGATCTGTTAATTTATACTTAGTGAAAACTTTTCCTTACCTCTGATAGTGGAAATACCATATTTAGATTCCAAATTCACAGCCCTCCAAAGAGTTTTTGATTTTACTCTCATTTGTTCCTATGGATCACATGATTTACCATTGGATTATGGAACAATATTTATAAGGTTTTCAAGTCACTGTTTACTTGGAGGCAACTGTTTAGTCTCTTTTTTTTATAGTAACTTCAGCTGAATAACCATTCATTCAGACTGTATTTTTGTATTTGTAATTTTATGACTGTAGATTAAACTCTTTAATTAGTTAATGATTTTCCTGGGAAAGAACTATAATTGGAGTAGGGGAATGGATAACTTATAAATTAGATGTTTGATATGTAAAGTATAAGCTATAGAGACTAGTTGGCTGTTCACTGAAATTGATTTTGGGATTATAATTTTGATGATTTTCCTGCAAACCTGAACTGAAAGTTCATTGTAATCAGAAATCCTTTAAACAATAAGTATTTTAGTTTTTAAAAATGTGGCTTTATGTTTTGTAAGCTTTTTCAACAAATTGCAACTATTTTTTTTCTAGAATGTTGGTGGAATTGTACAAGAGAAAACCTCTGAGTTGGAAGTTAGTGGACCATCTGAACAGGACAAGAATCATTCTAATAGCAGTACTTTGTCTGATCGAAGACTTAGTAATTCCAGCCTTTGTAGTATTGAAGAAGAGCATCGGACTGTATATGAAATGGTTCAGCGAATTCTTTTGTCTACCCGAGGTTATGTCAATTTTATCAATGAAGTATTTCGTCAGGTTAGTGGAATATATGAGTCCCTTGTGTTTAGAAGGGCTCTTAACAATTTTGTTTCTGTATTAGGTGATGATTCTAAAAAACCTAAGGTGATGAAATACTAGTGATCCTTCTCATTTCTTCCTATGCAGTTTTATTTCTTGATTTTTTTTTTGAAATGCTTTATTACTAACTGTTAGTAATGCACTTACACTCTGTGTGTGTGTGTGTGTGTGTGTGTGTGTGTGTGTGTGTGTGTGTGTGTGTTGAATGGCTTTCTGGATTTTTGTATCTTGATTAAATGCCATAATATCGAGGTAATGTTACCTTCTTTTTTGTTTCTTAAACCTCCTTTGGTACTTTTAAAAGATCCACTATTTTATTGGTATGAAGACTCCTTATGCAATACAGATTACAGTCTAAATGCCTTATGTTTTAATATATAATTTTCTTTTATTATTTCAGGCATTTTTGTTGCCTTCCTGTGACATATCTGTAACAAGAAAGGTGGTCAAAGTATATAGAAAGTGGATATTACAGGACAAACCTTTGTTCATGGAGGAACCTGATAAAAAAGACTTTACTCAAGATAATGATGCAAATTTGGGATTTTCAGAGACAGAGACAGATAACAAACAGGTGCTATTTTATTTGCTATATTAGCTAGGAAGACATTATTGATAGGAAATAGAGATAAGTTTCCTTCAGTGTCTAATCTTCTTTAAACTGCATTGCTTTTGGGATCTGTGAATGGTTAGACTGTGAGCTATTTCATAAAAGGGCTTGAGCTTTTGCAGAAGGAACTTCAAGGCAAGGACTCCATAACTAACAAATTATGGCAAACCACCTTTTCTGGTTTACTATCTTTAATTCTGATTATTTAATAAAATATTTTCTTACATTTATACTTTTCATGTGACTTACATTTTTAACTTTTATATTTATATAAATAGAATTTGGGGTGTGATAGTAGGCTTCAAAGAAATGGTCTCCATTAATGTATCCAGATCAATTCAGTTGTTAAGTATCTGAGAGGAAAATTTGCAAGATAATGGCAATAATAATTTTTAGTATCCAGTCCTTTAAAGCTTTCTAAAATACTTATAGGTCGTGTCATCATGTGGTTAATACAGTTGAAATTATTTGTTCCATGTGTTTGATTTTTTTTATTTTTTATTTTACCAGCCAGAAGTCATGCAGAGGATACATTTATATAGAACAGCATATTGTTGAAAAACAAAAGGGATTGTTAGTTTTATTTAGATTTCTAACAAAATTGTTTCAAAAAATAATCTGAGGTAATTTCTGAAGAACATTTTTATGATGAATAATTTATTAAATGCTTTGATATTTCTGAACTAGAGATGTATATAGCTGCATCAATAATCATCTCTTTTATTAGCAGTCTTGACTTTTTTAATAAATGGCTACATGACTTATAAATAGGTATGAATAAAAATGAGTAAGTACACATTTGTCATTTTTAAGCTTTTGAATAATATTTCTTCTACATTAATTAGTTGTTATTTTTAAAAGGCCACAACTGAACATTCTGGTCACAAACGATCTTCAAGCTGGGGACGAACTTATTCCTTTACTAGTGCTGTTAGTAGAGGCTGTATATTGGAAGATGATAATAAAAATATTAAAGCCGGTGTGCAAGCTACGCTACAGGTATGTGGCCAGAACAATAAAGTGAAGAATACCCAAGAAATCTTATTTACTTAAATATTTTATTATTATGGTATAATTTTATTTTAATGATTTTATGTTATCAACAGGTAGTAATCTTCAAAACATATAAAACTTGAAATAATCAGCAACTAGAGTCTATGCATAAAATTCTCATTTTAATTCTTCTTCTGACAAACTACAGAGCTTCTGTTTTTATTTTTCTTAGTTTGTAATTTTATAGAATGAGTTATTATTGTTTCAGTTGTGTTTGGCTCTTCCTGACCCTTTTTAAGGGTTTTATTGGCAGAGATACTAAAGTGGTTTGCCATTTCCTTTCCTTTTCTTTTTTTTTTTTTTTTTGCTTTTTGCTGAGGCAATTGAAGTTAAGTGACTTGCCCAGGGTCACACAGCTAGGAAGTGTCTGAGACCAGATTTGAACTCATGTTCTCCTGACTTCAGGGCTGGTGCTCTAACCACTGCGCCACCTAGCTGCCCTGCCATTTCCTTTTCCATCTCATTCACAGATGTGGAAACTGAAGAAAATAGTTAAGTGATTTACCCAGGATCACAGGGCTAGTAATTGTCAGAGAATAGATAAGAACTCATGAAGAGGAGTCTTCAGGCCCAGGGCTCTATACACTATGGCTCTAGCTGCCTTTATGGGGAGAGGCTTACAAAAATATAAATTCTTTTTTTGGGGAGTGTAGGAGAAATTTTATAGTAATGGGATTGTCATGTAACATGATTTATCAGAGAAGTATTCTTAGAGCATGTCCTGGCTTTAGTACTTCTAAAGTACTACACACTGCATTGTGACCTTAGGCAAGTTACCTAATCTTGTTGAAAATTAGCTTATTATCCCTACTGTTATGTAGGGATAATTGTATTAGTTTTATCCACTTCAAAGGATTTCTATGAGGAAAGTGATGAAGAGCTATATAAATATGAGTAGTTGTTGTTATATATTACTTTGCACTTGGTCCATATGATAATCAATTAATCCAAGGGTCTGCCAGCTATACCTGTTTATACCCATGAGCTAAGAATCATTTTTATACTTTAAAATAACTTTATTATTTAAGTATATAAACTATTCTCAGCTCCCTGAACTATACAAAAACAGGCAGTTGGCAGATTTTGGCTGTGGGCAATGGTTTGCCAACTCTTTATTTAATCTGTCTGTGCCCTGATTTGCAGTTCAGAATGCATTAGTAGTTGATGTTACATTTCCTTTAGATCACAAGATTCAGAGCTGGAATGCATCAACCAGCCCAACCCCCTCCTTTTAAGGGTGAGCACATTGGATCCTTTCTGCTTCTCTCATAGTGCATTCCCTTTCCTAAAGCTGGGCATTTTCACTGGCTGCTCCTCATGCCTGGGTTTCTTTCCATCTTCATCTATGTATGCTGGCTTCTCTGGCTTCCTTTAAGTCCTGGATAACATCTCACCTTGTATAGAAAGTCTTCCCTGATGCTCCTTAACTCATGTACCTTCACTCTTTTGATTTTCTGCAGTTTATATAGTATTTGTGATCATGGTTGTTTGCTTGTTATATCTCCTGCTCCACTGTGAGCTTCTTGAGGGCAGAAACTGTCTTTGTAACCTCATCACTTAACATAGCACCTAGCATTTAGTTGATCCTTAATAAATGTATTTGACTGATTAAAGTGACTTGTCCTAAGTCACCCTGATTTTAGAGAGCAGAGTTTAGGATTATAACCCAATTCTTCTGACTCAAAATTCATTGTTCTTTTGAGTGTTCCATGATGCTTGTCTTCTAAGTTAATTATTTCTCTCTTAAAATTTGTTTATACCATATTTATCTACAAGGAATATTTTTTAAAAATTGATATAAAAAAAAGAACTGATACCTAGAAATTGAGCAGTATCTTGACCTTGACCAAAGAAGAACATCCTTGTAGATAACATTAAATTCTGTACATCTGAATGAGACAGCATACATAAAGTCTAAGGGGAGAAAGCATAAAAAGTTAGATGGAATTCATGAAGATTGATTAAATTTATAGGTAATGGTTTTTGCTCAAGAGCATTTTTCTTGCCATTCTTCAGGCACTAGGATTCATTATAAGATTATGTTCTCAGATTAATAAGCAATTTTGCATTCTAGATCCCAACTTTTTTTTTTTAAATTTATTTTATTTGAAAAAACAGTAAGGAAAAAAAATAAAAGAAAAGGAATACAAAACAAAATAAAGCAAAACAAAAGAGAACATTTTGTCACATGCCCAGTAGAACACCAGGGAGGATTCAAAATATGTAACAAATTACCAGATCAAGAAAGTATATATATTAGAAGAAATTCTTTTCATGAATGTCCATTTTTTCTTTACTTCCTTATAAACTGTTCTTTGGTTCTCTGCTGTGCACCTTATTTACTTTATTCTTTTTTCTCCTTTTCATTCCCTCTCTCCCTGCCCCCCCCCCCAATACAAGCTGCAGTTAAGAAAAGATGTATTTATGTTTAGATATGTAGATATATGCATACAAACACACACTCACACCTACACACACCCCTTAAACACACTTGTCTTTGCTCTCTCTGCTGACTCTTGAATTAAATTCTGCTCCATAACTTGCCTTGCTATTACTTAATCTCCCCCTACCCATGGATCCCTCCCTTTTATTCTTCCACTCATCCATCCATCCCTCTCCCATTATTTCTTCATAGATTTTGGAGGGTGCTATACCCTTCCTGATATATATATGTAGTGTTGCCTATTTAACCCATTCCCAAAGTAAGTTTTCCTGAAATGACTTTGTGTCTATTCTTCCTCTGTACCTCATTTATATAATATAAGATTATATATAATCTTTCTTCTGAGCTACCCTATTGTTGATGTCAATCTTAAACATATGGTATACATTCCCC
>JAJPUD010003654.1:117380-149172 GCA_023553655.1 Myrmecobius fasciatus | reverse complement strand
ATACCTATAGTAGAAATATAGTTCTCAAGAGTTCTTTCCTTTTTACCATTTTATGCTTCTCTTGAGTTCTGTATTTGGAGGTCAAATTTTTTGTTCAGATCTGGTCTTTTCATTAGAAATAGGTGAAATTCTCCTGTATCATTGAATGACCATCTTCTTCCCTGGACAGTGATGCTCATTCTAGCTGGATAACTTATTCTTGGCTGTAATCTAAGTTCTTTTGCCTTTTGGAATACCTGATTCCAGGCCCTTCTATCCTTTAATGTGAAGCTGACAGATCTTGTGTAATTCTAATTACAGTTCCTCAGTATTTGAACTGTTTCTTTCTAGCTGCTTGTAATATCCTTTCCTTGGTGTGATAGTCGTGAAATTTGGCCATGATATTCCTTGGGGTTTTAATTTTGGGGTCTCTTTCAGGAGGTGATCAGTGAATTCTTTCAATGCCAATTTTGCCTTCTGATTCTAAAACATCAGGGCAATTCTCTTTCATGATTTCCTGGAAGATAGTATCAAGGTTCTTTTTTTCATCATGGCTTTCAGGGAGTCCGATAATCCTTAGATTGTCTCTTCTGGATCTGTTTTCCAAGTCAGTTGTTTTTCCTAGGAGATATTTCATATTTTCTTCTATTTTTTTCATTTTTTTTTTGTTTTTGTTTGACTGATTCTTGAAGTCTTACTGAGTCATTTACTTCTCTTTGTTCAGTTTTAATTTTTAAAGTATTATTTCCTTCAGTAATCTTTTTTAGCTCCTTTTGTAGCTGGCCAGTTGAATTTCTTGATTCAATGCATTGTATTTCCATTTTGCCAATTTTGTTTTTCAGTGAATTGTTGTCTTTTTCCAATTCACCAATTTTATTTTTCAGTGAATTTTTTTCTTTTTCCAATTCACCAATTTTGTTTTTCAGTGAATTGTTGTCTTTTTCCAATTCACTAGTCCTGTTTTCCAGTTTTTGATATCTCTGTTGCCCTGATCTCAATTTATTTCCCCATTCTTCTTCTAGCTCTTTTGAGATTCTTTATGCATTCTTCCAGGTAAGCCTTCTGGAAGGGAGACCAGCTTAAGTCAGCCTTTGTGGCTTCATCTGGGATTGTTTTCAGAATCTCAGGATCTGGGGACTTCTCTAGTTTCTCTCCGTAAAAGCTGTCTATGGTGAGAGCTGTCTTCTGCTTCTTACTCATGATATTCAGCTGAGGTATCAGTCACCAGCATGGAGTACTACTGCAGTTTCAATTTTCCCTGGGGCAGTTTGCTGAGTTGACTTCCAGTCTGAGGCTGGGCAGCTAGATCCGCACTAGGACCACACTTTGAGCTGCTCTCAATCCACCCTTTACCAAAGGCAGATCTGCCAAAGCACCTGCCCGCAAGCAGAGCAAAGTGGCCCAAGCATCTTCCAGGGACTTCCTGGGTGTCTAAAATCTGCTCTGTCACAGCCCGACTTCCACCCCGGCTGTGCTCTGGCGTCTGATCGCAGCAAGCGGCCAATTCCTCTGAGGGTAACCTTCTCTGGAGTTTTTTCAAAGTAGATTGTTGATAGAAGTGCATGGTAGTCCAAGTGTTTTGTGGAGCCCTCACTCCAAAACCAGTTCGGAGGCTCAATTTGTCTGGGTCTGAGGGAAGGTCTGAGGAGCTCACAGAGAATACTGTCTGCAGTTTGCCATCTTGGCTCCGCCCCTGCTTTGTACCTGTTTAACTTGGTACTTGTTACATTCTTTCATTAGGAAAAAGTGTTGAAAACTCAATGTTGAAGTTATTTAACAAATATATTGTATATTGCATTAAGCTCTATGAAGGGAAAGTGAAATATGGTTTCTGTCTTTAAATAACTTGTCATTCTAGTATGTTTATAAGGTGAAAGACCATGAGTAGATTAGTATGGATTTTTGTTTCTATATTCTGACTTTTGAATCTTTAGGAATGTTTTTCCTTCGCGTGATCAAAAGTTATAGATTCAAATTAAGGATGCTAAATACATTAACCCATTTATTTTAGGCAGTTATTTAATATAATTTTTATTTCAATCTTAAAATTTACTATGCTTAACTCTTTTAGCTTTTGCTAAAAAGATATTTCAGTAATAGATGATTATATTTGAATAACATGAAGCCATTTATAGTTTCTAGTTTTTAGGAAAGTATTTGGGAGATTTTGTTTTAATGGAGGTTTCTTTATGATAAAATTATCAAACTACTTTAGTGCAAGCAATTTTTTTTCTTACATCAGAAAATTCAAAATGATAAATTAAGCACAATTTTTACATAGTCATTTTGAATTTGAATATAATCTTGAATATAATTTGAATATAGTCAGCAGAGTTGACTAGAGTGCAAAGTCTCCAAATGAGCCAGTTTAACTATATAAAGTTAAATAATGATAGAATATATATATTCTTAAATGTTTAGCTGTGCTGCACAATTTTTTGAGACCTAATATAAGTTTTCCTTTTACCAAAAAGGGATCTGGGCAAAAGAATATGACTAGAGAAGTATTTCTACTAGGTCTGTATCCCAAAAAGATCATAGTAAAGGGAAAAGGATGCACATGTGCAAACTTGTTTGTAACAGCCCTTTTTGTAATGGCAAGGAAATGGAAATTGAGTCGATGCCCATTAGTTTGGGAATGGCTGAATAAATTATTATATGTGAATGTTATGGAATATTATTATTCTATAAAAAATTATCAGCAGGATGATTTCAGAAAAGCTTGGAGAGACTTATATGAACTGTTGCTAAGTAAAGTGAGTAGAATTAAGAGATCATTGTACACAGAAACAGCTGATTATATGATGATCAATTCTGATGGATATGGCTCTTTTCAACAATGAGATGATTCAAGCCAATTCCAATAAACTTTTTTTTTTTTGTTAAATCCAATATATATATATATATAAATATTTGTACAGTTATCTTGCAGCACAAGAAAGGTCATATCAAAAAGGAAAGAAAATGACTAAGAAAACAAAATGCAAAGGAACAACAACAAAAAGAATGAGAATGGTATGTTATGATCCACACTCAGTTCCTACAGTCCTCTCTCTGGGTAAGATGACTCTCTTCATCACGAGATCATTAAAACTGGCCTCAGTCATCTCTTCGTTGGAAGGAGTCACGTCTATCAATATTGAGTGTTGTATAATATCCAATAGACTTTTGATGGAGAGAGTCATCTGCTTCCAGAAGGAGAACTATAGAGATTGAATGTGGATCACACCATAGTATTTTCATCTTTTTTGTTGTTGTTTGTTTGCCTTTTTTTTTTCCTTCATTTTTTTTTCCTTTTTGATTTGATTTTTCTTGTGTGGCATGCTAAATGTGGAAATATATATATAGGAGAATTGCAAATGTTTAACATCTATTGGATTACTTGTTGTCTAGGGATGGAGGGCAAGGAAGGGAGAAAAATTTGTAAACAAGGTTTTTACAAGGGTGAATGTTGAAAATTATCTTTGCATGTATTTTGAAAATAAAAAGCTATTATTTAAAACAAAGAATATGTCTGGATAAGCACAGAACCATCATTATTGCTGAAATATAACAGTGATAGAGATTTAAAGTGATAGATTTTTTAACTCTTAGTAGCTCACTGATTCCCAATTACAAATTTATGCTCTTAAAATCTCATTAAGAGTAAAAAATGTGCAAAGTCATTGCATGATGTTTTTTATTTGGATCATTAGTGCCATAGTTTAATTTTATTTTAGAAGAATTAATTTATGACATCAATAATATATATGTGATTTTAAAAGTTAAACTAAACCGTCAGGTATATATTTTAATACTCTGTATTCCTCCTGCTGCTGTAAAAATAAACATTATTCTAATAGCATGGATTGATGGTCTGAAATAAATATGTTTGACTTTAAAATAAATTAAATTTTTTGAGAAATTAATTTTCTTTTTGTTTAAAATGCTTTAAATTGTTTGTAACAGTGTTGCTTTTATGTTGTGACCTATCTTCTGATGGAGGTGGTGGAGTAAAGTGCAAAAAAAGACTATATGCTTTTGTATATGATCATCATGTGAATTTGTTCATACATGACTTGAAATAAGGGTGTTATTTTTTTCCCCCAACTTTTAATTTGAGAGGTTGGGAAGTAGAGGGAGAAATAATGATGCCAAAAAAAGTTAGTAGTTCAAACATTTTATTTTATTTTATTTTTTACAGACAGAAAGGAGTTCAGAGGGAATAACAGACAAGCAGGACAGTTTTGAAAGTGATATCTTAAATTATTGTACTTAAAAAAAACAATCAAAAAGTATGAATTGAAGATTCAGTATTTTATAATATAAAAATTTTTATTGTGCTATGTGTATGGAAATTATTTTTCTGGTGCTTATTTTCTGAATAAAAATACAATTAAAATCATTGTATTGCTTTACAGATTTTTTTTAAAGTAGTAGTTTTTTAAATTTTCTTTTTTTTTTTTTTTTCTTTTGCTTTTTTTGCTGAGGCAATTAGGGTTAAGTGACTTGCCCAGGGTCACACAGCTAGGGAATGTTAAGTGTCTGAGAGCAGATTTGATCTCAGATCCTCCTGACCTCAGGGCTGGTTCTCTATCCACTGCGCCACCTAGCTGCCCCTGTTTTTTTATTTTTATTTTTAAGATATATGCAATGATAGTAGGCCAGTATATGTTAACCATGTGCAATTCTTCTACACATATTTCCACAATTATGCTGCACAAGAAAAATCAGATCAGAAAGGAGAAAAATGAGGGAAAAAAAACAAAAACAAAACCAAAAAGCAAGCAAACAACAACAAAAAAAAGGTGAAAATGTTGTGATTCACATTCAGTTTCCACAGTCCTCTTTCTTGATGCAGAAGGTTCTCTCCATCACAAGTCCATCACAGTTGATCATCGTATAATCTTATTGTTGCTGTGTACAATGTTGTCTTGATTCTGTTCACTTCACTTAGCATCAGTTCATATGGTCTCTCCAGGCCTTCCTAAAATCATCTTGCTGATCGTTTCTTATTCCATAATATTCACATATCATAATTTATATCATAAATCAGTCATTTCCTAACTGATATCCACTTGGTTTCCAGTTCCTTGCCACCACAAAAAGTACTGCTACAAATATTTTTGCATATGTAGATCACTTTTGCTTTTTTATTATCTCTGGAATATAGACTCAGTAGAAACACTTGCATCAAAGAATATGCAGAGTTGGATTGGATTACTTGCCATCTAGGGGAGGGGTGTGAGTGGAAGGGAGGGAAATTTGGAGCACAAGGTTTTGCAAGGGTCAGTGTTGAAAAATTATCCATGCATATGTTTTGAAGATAAAAAGCTTTAATTAAAAAAAAATGAAACCTTTATCAGAACTATTGAATACAAAGATTTTTTCCCAGTTTTCTACTTCTCTTCTTATTTGCATTGGTTTTTTGGTATAAAACCCTTTTAACTTAATATAATCAAAATTTTCTATTTGTATGGTAGCTTTTCCTTCTTTATCCATATTTCTGAGAGGTAGACTATCCTTGGTTCTTCTAATTTGTTTATATTTATAGGTATTTTTGACAAATTCTGCCAATGTCTTTTTATTGGAGCCTTGTGCTGAAGTTCCCATGCTTTTGAAGGAGCAAGTCGATGCCTGTAAAGCTGTTTTGAGTATTTTTAGGCGCATGATAATGGAACTTGCAATGAACAAAAAGACATGGTAAGTTAACTTGATGTCTTATGTTTTATTTTTAAATAGTATAATTAAAATACTAAAGTACTGCTGCACTCCTTACTAGAAAATCTGCAGTGAGTTCCCAGTTGGTACCGAATAAGGGATTTCTGTGAATTGTGAAGAACACAAGAGATAGTGTTGATACTTCATTGTTTTTAAATATTGATATTAGAAGTATTTCTGAATTGTGATCACTTTATTACATATATATATATACTTATATATGTATATATGCCTGTATGTATGTATGGCTATATTAAAATCATATTAAATGATTTTATAAGCAGATACCCCAATAGTTTATTATATACCTTAATATAATGTATAAATTGAAAACAGTTGAAGAGCTAAGATGTTATGGAAATATCATGTTTTTTCTACTTAACTATTGGTTGATAATTTTTTTAATGTTAGCAAGGAGACAATAAGTTTTAAATCCATTCTGGAAAAAATTCATATAAAAATGACAATAATTTTAAATATTTTATTAAAATTAAAGTAATATTATTGTAGTGACCCAACTGACTTTTTTTTCTGTCTTTCATTTTCTTTGAAAAAGTGATATTTATAATAACAGTCCCTGCTCTCCAGGGGCTCACATTTTAATTGGAAAGACAGTAGGGTTCAATTTACAGAACTTTTGGAAAGGTCTAGTGCTTCTAGTGTAGTAGTAGGATAAATGGCAAGACCCAGGTGTCCTTGAGGTACAGTATCAGGTCAAATGGTAAGGACTCATGTTCTACCATTGTATCAGAATGATTATAATTGATAATTCTCTATTTATCATAGTGGAATGAGAGACCATGTACACGTTGCTGATGAGGAATTTGGAGATCTGGGCTTATGATAAAAGAGTTACTTTCTATTAGGTATTTCAGAATGGATATCCAAGATATTTTAAACTCATCATGTTCAAAATAGAACTCACTGTTTTCCTCCGAGCTTACCTGTCTTACTTTCAAAAGTACTACGATTTTTTCAATCTCCCAATTTGCCAACTTCTGCATTCACTCCTCTCTCTTCTTCCATATATACAGTTAGTTAATAAAGCTGTTTCTATCTCTAGAACATTTCTTCCTTCCAACCTTTTCTTTTTATAATAATCATCATAGGGTTAGTACACTAATTCATCAGAAAAATCTTGTATAACACTTGAGTTTTGACTAATCATTTGGTAAAGTTTTTTGTGCTAGTCTTATGAGAAAGACAATGAAATAGTGTAAATATGATAATGCTGTTTGTTCAATGAATTTCTGAAACTGGTTGAATGGCTGGACCTAAAAAGTAATCATTAATTGAATTAATGTCAAATTGGATGGAGATCTCTAGTAGTAAACTCAAGGTCTTTGCCTTTGCTTCAACAATTTTGCTGTTTAACAATTTTATCAGTGACTTAAAGAAATAGTTGGTAAACTTAATAAACAGATGTCACAGTGCTGCAAAATATAGCTAACACTACATAAAACTATTCAAAAATGTTAACAGGCTAGAATGTTGAGCCACATCTGCAAAGATGAAATTAAGTAGATATAAATAAATTTTCTTATATTGGTGTTTAAAAAGTATTTTCTAGTAATACATGGCATGCTTCCCAGCTGTGTGACCCTGGGCAAGTCACTTAACCCCAATTGCCTCGGGGGGTGGGGGGGATAATACATGGCATGGCAACAATTTGTCTGAAAAGGATCTGGTGGCCTGCAACCTGAAAATGTAATGGATAATATTGTATTATGGCAGCTAAGAAAGGTATCACAGATTTAGGGTTTTTTTTTAAGAGAACCCTAGTTTCCAGCAACGAGGAAACGGTTGTCCTGCTACTGTACTCTGGTCACATCTGATCTGGAATACATGTTCAGTTAAGGGCACTTGGCGTTTTAGGAAACAAAAGCATTGATAAGCCAAAGATCATTCAGAGAATGGTAACCAGGATGTTGAAGAATATTGAATTCCTGCCAAATGAGATATTTTCAAGAGATTGGTGATGGTTAGCTTGGAGAAGAGATAAGGATGAAATATAGTCATATATGCAAAGAACTGTCATGTGGATGAGGATTTGATTTATTTTCCTTGGCAGTAGAAAACAGAATTAGAAATAATAGGTAGAAGTAGTAAAGAGGCTAATTTAGACTTAGGGGGAAAAAAAATCCTAACCCTTGGAGATGGACCAAAGAGGAATCGGCTGCCTTGGGCTCTATGATCATATTTCAAGTATGTTATAAAAGATTGGATTAGATATCATTTGAGATTCTTCTGACTCTTGGATTTCATTATTTTGAGTCTGTAATTTTGTAATTAACTAAGCTTTACGATTAAGAGACTTGAAGAGGAAGAAAGCTACAAACATGATTACAAAATAAGATATCTAAGGAAAAGTTAAAGAAAATTGTGTTTTTGACATACACTGAAGGAATTTAATAGTAGATTTTCAGTTAATCAGTTGTCTCTCTCCACTAAGATGGGAATAAGAAAAAGTGGCAAAAATGTATGATTTAAGTTGCTTCTAAAAATTTTCCAAATGAAAAAGACTGTTAAATATGACTACTATTTGTATTTACATATTGATTTATGCTTTAAAAGCAGTTTTATATGAAAATGTGAACCTTCATGAAAATTGTTTTTTAAGTGCGTTTATATTATTATTGGAATAATGTTAATAGTTTTAACCGATTTGAGAGTAGTCTAGATTACATAAAGTGTCTTGAAGATAGGTACTCACTTGATTAATACATTAGACAACCTCTGAGAGTAATCCAGCTGTGAGAGTCTGAATTGAGATTGTATAATAACCTTAATATCCATATATTAAAGAGCTGATTGACTTTTCCTCCACCATGTAAAGACATACTACATTTGATAATAGAAATGAAAATGTTTTTAGGTGTTTAAAAAAATGCCTTAAAATCAGTGTTGCCATTTTAAAACCATTATAGTAATCTATGATTCCTGCAGAACTCAGAATCATCAGGGAGGAGTATTTTTAAATGTTTATTTTGTATTCTGAGATTGTATATGTTGATATTTTATTTGGCATTTAGTAATTTGTTATTTTCTTGATAGGATTAAACTTCTTTGACTAATACATGATTACTGGTTGATATCATCTTTGAGTCTTTGCTTGAATTCATTCCAAATATTCAATCTGATTCCAAGTTTTCTGTTCTCTCTTCATAAAAGTCCTTATTTATATCTCTTTCCACCCCCACACCCCACTCATACATCCACCACCTTGGTTGCAGCCTCTCATTATCTTACCCCTAGGCTATTTTAATATTCTTTTGGTTGCTTTTTCTACTTTGTCTCTCTTTATTCAAAAATATCTTCCACTCTGCTCCCAAAGTGGTCTTCCTTAACTGCTGATCTGACCATAACCCCAAATTCCCCTACAAGATCAAACAAATTTGTTTTTTTGGCATTTTTCCTAATGTTCCTGCTCTCTTACAGTCGACTTCCCTTATACTCTTTAAACCAGTGACATAGAATGCTGTTCACTGCATACAATACATTCCCTAGCTTCTGACACTGCCCCCTTCCCCTAGTTATCTTCATTCCTGGAATGTTTTCCCTTTTTCTGCTTGACTTCCTTTCAGACTAGACTCTTATCCTGCCACCTTCAGGAGGATTTTCCTGTTTTTCCTTTTTACTTCCCCCCTTCCCTCTGAGATTGCCTGTCATCTCCTCTCTCTCTCTGTATATATATCCTATATGTATTTAATTGTTAGTATGTTGTCTCCCTTATTAAAAAGTAAATTTCTTGAAAGCAGGGGCCATTTTCTTATTTTTTTTTCCTTGTATCCTCAATTACTAGCACAGTACCTTTCATGTATTAAATGCTTAATATATACATGTTGAATGATTGATTTGAATTAGTGTGTTTAATATGAGAGTTTAATGTAATTGAAATGCTTTACCATTGTGATAAATAATGTATGGAATTTACATGCAACTTTTATTTTGGGGGTCCAGGGAGCAGATGTTGCAAATACTACTCAGGATAACAGAAGCTGTCATGCAGAAGCCAAAGGATAACCAAATAAAGGACTTGTTTGCCCAGAGCTTGGCAGGGTTACTGTTTAGGGTAAGTCTTTAAAAAGAAATAAATAAAACAAACCAAAAGAACAAAGTCCCACAATTCTGAAAAGCTAGCCAGGTTTAAATATATAAAATTTTGAACCATTAATACTTTTTTTTAAGTGATAAAATTAATTTAATTTATGGTTTGCTCATTTAACTTTTTGTACTTTGATTTTTTTTTTAATTTTCATTTTCATTTGGAGAGGCAGAATTGTAAGTTAAATGGAAAGCTAGTCTAGGAGTCAGGAAGACCTGGATTCAAGTATTGAGTGGCCTGGGATATAAACAAATTTTATAGTTGTGGCAAGTCCCATAGTTCTCAACACTTTAGGTAATTCTCTAAGATCTCTGTTGGTAAAGGGAATTTCTCCATCACTTATTCCCTACACTAATGAAATCACAGATGTAGCTTTTCCTCCCCTACCCACATTTCCTTGCTCCTAATTTTTGTTTTGAAGTTAGACTTCTATTTTCCACAATTTTATTGTATCGGGGTTCTGTTTTTCTAGCTATCAGCCTTTGGATAAAAGTAGTATATTTTTTAGTGAGTATCTCCTATCAACTCTTAATATCTCTTAATAATGGTACTCCTAATGGGATGCTATGTAGGTTTGGATAAATAGGGAGATAAGGGAGAGCATTTGATATTGTAAGTATATCAATAACTGAGGATTGCTTTAGCAGTATCCCATAAATTTTCGTATGTTGTTTGGTCATTATCCTTTTCTTTCACATAATTATTAATTATAGCTATAATTTGTTCTTTTATCAACTCATTGTTTAGTATTTCATTGTTAAGTTTCCATTTGAGTCTGTGTGTTTACATTATTTTCTGTATTCTCTGAACTAGTTACTATTTTTGTTACATTATTGTCTATAAAATAATGTGCTTACTACTTCTGCCTTTTTATTTCCATTTATTTGCAGTATCTTTGTGCCCTAATATATGGTTTGATGTTAAGAAATGTTACTTAATAGTCCTTTACAGAAGACACCATAAATCTTTTACTTTAATTTCTCTTGAAATTGTCCCTTTCATTTATCTTTCCATTGTATTTGTCCAGAACTAAGAGAGGAGGCATTAAAAGCCCCTGCTTCTTTTTGTTTCAATATAGAACATAATTTCAGTTCCTCTTTTCTTTGGAATAACTTGATGTAAATTTTGCTGCAGCCCCTTATTTTTGTTCTGTGTATGTCTTTGTTTTTGGGTATGTTTCTCATAAGCAACACATTTTATGGAATTTTGCTTTCTTAGTCTGTCATTCTTTTTAAAATTGAATTGTTCATTTACATTTAAAGTTATGAGATTTAGGGTGTTAGAGTATTCCATTAATCTACTATTGGTTTGTTTGTTTGTTTATTTATTTTTTTAATTAGTCTTTTCCCCTATTCTATAAACACAGTATTTTATCTCTTCAACTATTTTAGCTTAATCTCCTTTAAGGCAACCTTATTCCTTTTACCTTTAAGCCAGCCCTAACCCCTTTGTCACTCCTTTTTACTAATTATATAGTTTTGAATAATTTTTTAGTTCCCTTTTCTTTCTTCCTTTCACTTAGTTATCTAATTCTCCTTTTTTTTTTCTTCCTGGAGTGAAGTAAAATCTCCTTTTCCCTATTCCCTTCAACTTGTTTTGTTAGGTTTTTTTTTTTGTTTTTTTCATTTTCTGCTTTCTAAAACAGGACTTCCTTCCCTTCTACTCTTCTTTATTTGTCTTCCCCTTTTTGTCTATTTTTATTCTTATATTCTTTGACTTATGGTCCTTATTTTTTTTTCTTCTTTAGTCTCTGCATTCCTCATGGAATTAAAGCTTCTATGGTACATTTTTTTTTCCTAATTGGTTTCTTTGTAATTGCCTTGTAGATCTTACCCTTTGTGGTTTTTTTTTTTGTTTGTTTGTTTTTGTTTTGTTTTGTTTTTTTGTTTTTTTTCCTATTGCATTTCACTCTTGGAAATAGCAATATCTGTACATGATAGAGATGATAGAAGTATTTCCCTTAGTAGGAATTTTCTTTTGTCCTCAGTTGTGAAGTTCCTTACTACTCTTTGCCCTTACTATGACCATTTCCCCTCATTATGCCTTACAGTCTTTTTCTGGGCCCTTGCTTTCCCACTTTTCTGAGTGCACTTGTCCCCACAGAGTACTGATTCCTCTTTTCCCGAGGAAAGATAAGTGGTCTCTCTAAGCACAAAATTCCTGTTGTTTATATCCATTGTAATTTCCACTTGTCCCATTAACTCTTCCTCATTGGGAGTCCCTTGAAGAAGCTGAGATAAGTCACGCAAATGTTAGGATCTCTATTTTGCAGGAAAAAAAAAAAAAAAAAAAAAAAAACTTGGGTTGAGAGAAATTAAGTGATTTGGTTAAGTTATATGCAGCAAGTGAATATCAGTTGGAATTTGAATTCAGGTATTCTTGAATATAGCCAAGTCCTGTGCCATTCTACTATAGCATGCTGATCATTAGTTTTCTCAGAAATATTTTAATAAAAGAAGAAAAAAAAATACTGTCCCATATTCCCAGTTTCTTCCACTGTTATTTTGCTTAGTAATTTAAGCTGTTCTTTTCCATCTCTACCCAATTCAGTAATCCAGACCGGTTCCACTTAGTGTATTTTCAATAATTTTTGAATATCCTTTTACAACTTTGTTTCCCTATGACTTTAGACATACTCTAAGTGATGTATTTTAGTTTTGGGTTCTCTAAAACAGGAATTTTTGACATGGGGTCTTAAAACTTAAAAAAAAATGACAATTTGCATTTTGCTTCAGTTAGTCTTTTTAATCAAATTATGTATTTTGTTCAATGCATTTAAAAACATTGTTCTGAGAAAGGGATCATAAGTTTCACTTCCAGAGTAATATATGATACACAAAAAAGTTAATAACTTCTGCCTTAAAGTAATTTTATTTTTTTGTTTTATAGGTCAAGGTGACTTTGCATAATAAATAGCAATATCTTTGTTGGACACGGGCTTTTTAAAAAAAATTGACTTATGCTCTTAAAATTTAATCTTCTATTTTTACTTTTCCTTTATTTCCCAATATATGCCTTTTATTCCTCTTCCAAGAGACTCTTCCCTTATAATGAAGAATAAAAACATTGTAGTTCATCAAAATTAAAAAACGCTTATCAATTAAGTCCTACATTATGTGCAGATTTCCACACCTATATATCCCCACATCAGTCAAGAAAGGAGATGATCCATGTTTATTGTTGGGAGGCAACATTACACTTATTTGATAGTGTACAGAACTCAAAATCAATTATTACCTCAGCATTTATTAGCAATATTACCAGGGGCAAGTCATTGTAATGTCCTAGGTTATTTGATGGAGGAATTTGTTGCATCAAAGATATCACTGAACAAGTAAATTTACTATTTATTACTGTATACAGTATATTTAAAAAGTCAATTTAATTATAAGCATGGAAGTTTTTCCTTGAATAGATAGAGCTAAGGAAGAGTTTTATATCAATGATTTTAATTAAATTTCTGGTTTGGGGGATTTAAATGGGTAAAGCCTAATATAGTTCAAAGAGGACTTGGTTCAGAGTCAGAAAAACAGAGTTCAAGGCTTATATCCTTGCCTTTACTCCCTCGTTTCCCCCTCCCCCCCTTCCTCCTTCTGCAGGGTGTGAGTTTGAGCAAGACAAAGCTTTCTGGTCCTTAGTTTCCTCATCCCTAAAATTTATAGATTGAACTAGATTATCTACTCTATTTTCCCTCCTTTCGGATTTATCTTTCCACTATTTATGAGAGTGCCTAATTAGGAATTCATAGACAATTGGTTAAAATTTTTATTATTAAGAAAAGAAATCTCATCTCTTTTTATCATCTATTTTAATTTGGATTAACTTAGCCACACACTTTCATGATTGATAGGAGATAAATAAACTTATTGGCTAATTTATTTTCCTATTAATTTAAAGGACAACAGTAGAAAGAACTTTAGAAATTAGAGTATTATGTTAATTCTGTGGTGTTTTATATTACTCTACTTAATTTTTTGAAGGTTTCTTTGTAAGACTTTATTATTTATTTGGTGTTACTGAAGTGATAATTTAAATAGATCAGATCATCTCATAAAGAATTGAACCTAACATATAGTAGGTACTTGTGGGCCTTTATTACATAATATGTTGAAGAGGATGTTCATTCTCTGATGACCTAACTGTGATTGCATGCTGAAACTTTTATTGCATTTAGTGAAAAGAATTTTTAAAGGCCTACTCAGATCAACTAGTTTATCATGTCAGTTTCATCTTATTCTTGCCCTAAACACTGTATAAATATTATTTTACATACTGCATCTCATTTAGTCATTAGTTGCTACATTGTGTTCAGTTGCCAACTACTTAATTTAAAATAATAATAATAAAAAAAGAAAAGTACCTAAATTGATTTAGTATTTGCATAATTTTTTTTAATTTCATATCTTTTTTCCTATTGTTTGTAGATAATCCAGTTTGACAGACTTCCCTACAAATGTAAATTCAATTTTTTTTTAAAAATTCTTTTTCTTAGTGTTTACTTGACAGTTTAATTTAGACTTCTTATAATAGTCTGTTTTCTGCTTCAGTGGGTTAGGAAAACTAATAATCCTTTTGGACTAACTATTTATATTAATAGCCTTTTATCCCTAAGGAAAAGTACATTTTTTTTTAAGTACAAAAAATATCAGAACCTAGAATATTATTGACATATATAAGCAGTGTTGTGCTGGTAAATGTTCAATTACTGGCTCTTCAAAAAAAAAAAAAAAACAACAAAACAACTCAATTCCTACTCCTCCCCCCAAAATCCTCAAATAAACCAGACTTTTAAATTTCATCTGCATTTATTAACATTTCCTCCATTACTTTCTAAGACTATTCCCAAAAAACAACAATAAGTCAATATTTGCCAATTTCTGAAATATAAAGGCTCACACTGAAAATTTAACAATTGGTCAATCCAGAGAGAGCATAAACTGGCTCTAACATCCTATATTTAAATAGGAAATAGTTCAAGGGCAAAAAAAAAAAAAAAAAAAACCTTTTAAAAAGTCTTATTTCTCATGTGAGTTCCTTAAATTAATTAAACTTTAATGAATAAGAATTAAAATAATAACAAAAGAATTTCATAATTAGATAGGTCCTTGAAAAATCATCTAGCTTACCTGTCTCTTTTTTAGATGAGGAAAGTTATAAGGCTGTTAGTATTATGACCTGGACTAGGAACAAGATGATCTGATCCTTTCACTAAATTGAACTGCTTTTTGAAAGACAATTTTTAAAAGAATTCTTACATCTGGTTGTCCTTTTTTCCAGTATTCAATATTGTATTGATTTGTTTGTGAATTTTAATGCGGAGTCAATTCTTATAGATAAATGGTTTTTGTGTATAGCAATATAAGTCAATTATAGTATTTTCATAGCACAGAAACACATTATTTGCCAAGATCTATAATGATATTATTTAGGTGGGATAAGTTATGTTTGTATTTACCTTTTTTATATTTAATTATTATGATTTTTTCTTGAAGAAGTTTTAGAAAAAGCTATAACTTTTAAGAAATATTAAAAGTAAAATTAATTTTTAAAATGGTTTGATGCTTTATGTAAATACTATTTCTCTAATCCTTTCTTTCTGTAGATTTTGTCTTGGAAGTCATAGCTTTATACATTGTTGATGTTTAGTAATGGTTTGAATTTGTGGAATTAGATACTGTTGATATCCTCTTGGTCATAGCCATATTTTTGTTAACTATTTTCTTTTGAAAATTGTTTTAGTTTAGTTTAGTTTAGTTTAGTTTTTTTGTTTTTGTGCTGAGGAAATTGGGGTTAAGTGATTTGCCCAGGGTCACACAGCTCAGCTAGGAACTGTTAAGTGTCTGAGGTCAAATTTGAACTCAGGTCCTCCTGACTTCAGGGCTGGTGCTCTAACCACTGTTAGAGCAGTGCCTCAGAAAATTGTTTTAGTTTTAAGTCCAAATTTAGAACTAATTATTTTATTTTTCCTTATTTTAATATTTAGGTTTATAAATTAATCTGAAATCTGAATGTAAATGTTATATTTTTGATATTTTAAAAATAATTTTGTAATTTTAGAAATTTCTTTGAAATGTTTATGTTGAACTTTAGCAGTCCAATTTCCAATTTCTGGATTGCCTTTTTCAATTTTTCTTGATGATTATTCTCATGTTTTTGTTTGTTGTATTTCCTGTTGCTAGTGGAATGCTCTCAGGAGTCTTTTTTAATCTTATGTATTCTTTATCATTACTTATGTAAAGGTAGATCTTTGAATGTATGCAAGCTTATTTCAGGCATGTTCCTGGTTTGTCAATAGATGTGATACTTTAACGAATAAAAATTAGAATTCTTAAATTTAAATAATAAGCTGAATATTGTCCTATCTTTTTGTAAATCTGTAGAATTTAGTTCAATAAAAAGGAGACCCTTTTCAGATTTAAATTAGGCTTCCTATTTATCAGAGTTTTACTTAGTGTAAAGATACAATTATGAGTTTGTACTTTGAATGTCTTTCAAACATTTTATATACTGTTTCATATAATTTTTAATTAATATATTCCTTTAAAAATATTTATTAGATAAACTAAGTGGGATAGGAAATTTAGTTATACCTTGGTGCAACTTTTCATTATTTTTTAATTAAAGTTCCTTTTTAGAATGTCTTATAAACCTTAACTCATGGATTTACAGATATTAGAACTAGAAAGAACATAATGGAACTGAGGCATAAAGGGGTTAAACGATTTGCCCAGTGTTGTTTAACTTAGGATTTGAACCCAAATCTTTATGACTCCAAATCTAGTGTCCTATCCTCTTCCATATAATTTATCTATCACTAACAAATATTTTTCAAAAGGGATCAGAGATTTGGAGTAGAAAGGGACCTTCCTTAGAGGTCATCTAATTACCATCTTTCTTTCTTTTTATTAAAAATACGTAGAATTTTGTTTTGGCAGAGAAAATTGCTGGTTAATTTTAAGCATGGAAATTTCAATAACAAAATCCAACAAATGCTTATTAAGCTATTTGATTAAATGATGGTATTACTTATGATTCTAATTCTTTTTGGTTATCCTTTTTTGTCTTATAAAATAGCAATATTGCTTTTTTTCCCCCCAGAACATTCATTTTTGCTTTCTTCTATCTTTCTATCCTTCCTCTAATAGTAAGAAGCAGCAACAAATATGGTTATTTTAGTTTCTTTGCTTCACAGCCATGACTATTTTCATGGTAGCATAAATTTTTGTTAAACATATTCTAATATATAAAAAAGAAAAACCCTCTAATGATTAACTTACTTTTCACATTGAAATCTTTTAAAATTACAATTGGAATACATTTTTATTAAAATTATAATTCTTTTAAATGCAGAATTTTTTTTTCTTTTCAGACACTTATTGTGGCATGGATCAGAGCAAATCTGTGTGTTTATATTTCTCGAGAACTTTGGGATGATTTTCTTAGTGTGCTGTCTTCACTTACTGACTGGGAGGAACTCATAAATGAATGGGCCAATATCATGGATTCATTAACAGCAGTGCTGGCTAGAACAGTTTATGGAGTTGAAATGACAAACCTACCACTAGATAAGTTGAGTGAGCAAAAAGAAAAGAAGCAAAGAGGCAAAGGTAAGTTTTCATACTTATTTGCTAACATTGAGTCTTGAATGTTATAGTTTCTAACATGAACATTATGTCAAAAAGTACCTACCTAATATTACTGGAATTTAGTAAACTATCAACATCAGATATTTAAAAAAAACAAACAAAAAACAAAAAAACAAAGTGAATCACTGTTGTGTCCTAGATTACTCTGCTTTTGGAACACTTAATTGTGTTGGATCTGGGTAAATAAGAAGAGCTTCCAGGTTCTAGATGAGTTTAAAAGGAAGAGTTCGAAAGAAGTTATGTGAATGCTACTATTACCATTTTGTTTCTACTCTTCAGATTGGTATAGGCTGTATGATTAAAAGTGGAAAGAGGTTGATTGTACTCAGTGGCAGCACTTAGTATAAGTAATTTAATAGATTCTTTCTCATAACATTGCAAGAAACATGTAAGGGCTATAATTTTGCTGTCTTAATTTCTAATATAATAGACAGAAAAAATTTCAGTTGTATAACAACCTAACCTTCCTCAGAAATAGTATTTACAGATTGCTTATATTACTGTAAGAAAAAATACTGTAAAATCATCTTCAATATCAGAGTTATTTATATTTTATTCTTTTTATTTTTTTTAGCATTAATACATAATCATCTAGTTTTCATAATATGAAGGGTTTCTCCTCTTCATTCTCCTGCTTGTGAACTTTCACGTTTTAATGATTATCTCCTAGCTAGTATGATTAGAGCTTTTACTATTTGGTAGTAATGTTAAAAGTTCCTTTTAGAATAGAATAGTGAAGCAGTTTTTTTGTTTATGTGTATTTCACTTGTCCTTTCTTTAATCCATTTAATGAAGATTTTATTTATGAGGCTCTAAAATATAGAGATGACTCTCTTGTGGGTTAGTTTGAAGGTGAAATGGATAGAATACTGTTTTAGGCAATTGAAGACTGGATTGCTATTTCTTGTTATTACTCTTATTTTCACCATCATCTTTATAATTTTTCTGCAATCAAGAAAATTTGTTAAAATGATAGCTCTTTCATATTTGCAAACATATTCTAAAAGATAATAATTTCAGTTCAGTACTGTATGACTTCATTAAGAAACATCAGTATCAAGAGCTTTGAGCTTATCTAAGGAAGTCAAGGAATTTTTTTTAAAAGTTGATATAATTTTCTTTAAAAAAATCTTAAAATACATATTAACATGACTACTGTACTATAGGTGATTTCCTAAAATAATGGAAATTTTAAATTTATTTTTGCCTTAGGTTGTATTTCAGATTCACAGAAAGCCAGTGGAGTGGGGAGATCATTTTCTTTAAGTTGGAGAAGTCATCCTGATGTTACAGAACCAATGAGATTCAGGAGTGCTACCACATCTGGAGCTCCAGGAGTTGAAAAAGCAAGAAATATAGTCCGTCAAAAAGCAACTGGTAAAAATTTCTCAAATGTTAAATTGTTTTATTGACCATCTAGTGTGTTTAATATTGAAGAAAGATAAATGCAAAGTATTCAGTTAGGGTACTACCATCTTGACTATTGTCATATAATCTTAGATCATTTTAATTATACAAATTATTATAACTACTTTTATGAAAATACTAATATATTTTAGTGAAACAAATTATTTTTTAAAAATTAATTGTTTTTAATTGTTAAAAAGGTTCTTATTTTCTTGCTTCACTTATTCTTGAGCTTTCTGGGCATCTCAATATAATTTCCATAATTAATACAGAATTTCTTATGTATAGGGACATTTACATATAATTTTTTATACAATAAAATGTTTAGTATAAAAAATCCTTAATTAACTGAAATATTTTGTTGCATTTTCCTTTAACACAAAAGGAAAACAAGTTTACCTTGGGTTCTAATGAAAATTTAAAAAAAAAAAAATCACTCTTCCAGAGTGAATTTATCTTCAAATTCAGCCCACATATTTGTTTTTGCATTAGATTTATGACACTCAGTTTTTACAACTTCCCCAGTTATCAAAGAACAATTTAATTGTACTCAGTTTATTCTGCAATTCTTAAATAATAGCTTTGAAATCAGTCTATTTTAGAGAGATTTCCAAGAAGTGTTAACCCCCCCCCCAAAAAAAAAAATTAAATTAAACCCAGCATTTCATTCATTGGACATTGATTTTTGAAATTAGCACCACATTTTAAAACTAAAAATTTTAAGAAATTGAACAATAAAATGTTCATGTTTAACTCAGTTATTAAATGTGCTAAAATTTTGTTTGGATTTTTAAAAGCTGCTACTATGTCAGATAATTCACTCAGAAGCCTTGTAGTCTTCATTAGCCCTCTAGCATCCTGTTCTGTTCCACCACTTGTATTCTGTTTCTTCCTACCTCTCACCTTCCCAGAAGGCTGACAATTGCTTTAAGGAATATCATAATAGTTCAATAAGCTTTATAAGAAAAAGGACATCTCTCCATAGGAAAGCTGTCAGATTGTCCTTGACTCTTCACTGACCTTACCTCTTAGTTTCACTTTGGAAAACTTATTTTCTCATTCACTGGGGCAGATAAGGCATTAGAAAACCTATAAGTAGAGGCACCCAAATAGCTTTATCTTTCCTGTCCTGTAATATTACTACTCTCAAATGTCTATAGTCTCTAATACAATGTATAAAATGGCTTTAATGATGACAGCTAAGCCATTATTAAGGTTATGTTGCTACTTACCTATGATACAACAGTGAGAAAGATTAAGATTTTTAAAAAGTGAATACTTAAAAGATATGTAGCTATAGCATTGAGTTTTGGTAATCTGGAATGTTTTATAATCAGTAATGCTACTAAAGTAATCTTAATAGATTTGCAAATTATGCCAGTTTTAAAAAATCCATTATTTGTAGTGGTTAATAATTAGCAATTGACTTATATCTGAATTTATCTTCTATCTACTTTTCCTATTTGATGTTTATTTCATATATTTGAAAATAACAAAAATAATTTGCAGTGAAACTAATGATCACATTTGCTGTTAATACACTTTATTACTACCTTACTATTAATAGGGAAAAGCCTAGAGAGCTAATCTACTCAAAAAGGATCAGGCATTTTCATTAAATTTTCATTAAATAATATAAATTTATTTTGTCTTACATAAGATAACATTTTGGATTTAGTGTTTGATTTTGGAAGGGTAACATTTTTCGTAAAATAAGAGAGTATGCAATGGAATTTAGATTACATTTAGCAATAACATTCAGCCCATTTCTAAGTGCCATTTTTTTCTTTCTTTAAAAGAATATCTTAAATTTTTTGCCTTATGTCTTGCATGATGTTTTGGTAGAATTGCCAAAGAGGGAAGGGAGCGGCTGCATGAGTGCAAAAAAGAGAAAGATAATGAAATAATTCAAACATCAAAGCTAGTTTTTAGGAATCAAGATTTTATCTAACTCATTGATTGATTATAGAATTCTAAATACGCAAACCGTTAAAAGTCGTTTGAAAGTAAAAGGGAATTTCAATTAATTGTCAGTAAAATTTTGAAATTCAGTTTGAGGTTCATATTAATTAATTTTTTATTTTTGGAAATTCTTTTTTTTTTTTTTTTAAAAGGTCCTGATTTATTTACAGGACCAAATTGTCAAGGAAGGAAGGAAGGAAGGAAGGAAGGAAGGAAGGAAGGAAGACCCTCATTCTATACTGTTGTTGCATTAATAGCTGATTTTTAAAAATCCCCATGCCATATCCTGAAAGCATACCTATTTGAAATAAGAAGCAATGTCTGATTTTCTAACTTAATTTACCAAATACTGTACCTTTTAGTTGCCAAATTAATTTGAGTGATCTAATCACAAAGAAAATACTTTCACTTGTAATTATGCTTAAAACATTAACTAGACCATCCTTTAAATCTAATTAATTAATTAATTGATATAATTAAATCTTCTGCCAAGAACTTGATTCCTATTGTTTGTCATCTCTAGGAGGTGATTTCAATCTCTCAGTGGCTGTGCGAGCATTATAAGTTCTAAGCATATCTACTAAACTAAGACTTCAGTGTACTGACCATATTTCTTATCCATGTGTTGGCCTGCTTAAATTGAGAGAGATTATTAACAGAGGTTTGGCCATTAGGTAATAAGTTTTTTTAGTAACAGGAATTTAAATACGTAATCTTCTAAACTATCGAGGAGTTGCAAACTGTATTGGTGAAGGGAATACTCATACTGATGAAGTCATATAGCCTTTTAATTATTGGAATAAGATCTATAAGAAGAAAGTGGACTTTAAAGGTTTCTTTTACAAGATAGATTGAAAAAATCAGTTTTAAATTTAAAATTTTAAAACAAACTATGTATAGAAATGTACTTTATGCCATAAATGAAACATTTGAATAGGAAGTGTGTGTGTGTGTGTGTGTGTGTGTGTGTGTGTGTGTGTGTGTGTATGTGTATGAGTATGTATAGATTGTCTCCCAGTGTTGATTGACCTTTTCAAAAAGAATTCTAATAAGGTAAAGAAAGGAACTGGAAATGACAGAAATATAAAAGGATCTATATTTACTATTGGAGTTCTTTACTTTGGGTCAATGAACTTGTATTTTTAAAATATTTTGATAACTGTATTATAATATGGTTGGTTTTCTTTGAGTTTAATACATTTCATTTTATGTACTTAAAAACATTTTGAGAAGAGGTCCATAGACTTCACATTGCCAAAGATTAAGGAGCCTAAATATAAGGTATCCTTTACCTGTATATTTGTTACTATCATCTATTCATAGTTCCCTTTTAGAATGGAAATTAGGATATAGAGCTATACCTGTAATTTCAATAAGTTCCCTCTTATAATTTCGGATGAGGAACCTTCTTTTTTTAAATACAAGTTGGCACCTACTCTGTAACTTATATACTTAGAAAATGATTTAGAGTGCTTATTAGGATCACAGAAGCTAGTATATGTAAGAGGCAGAACTTGAATTTAGGTGTTCCTAGCTTCAAGGCAAGCTCTCTATTTAACATACCATCATGAATTTCAAGTTTTCTTTAGCAGCATGCAAATAAATATCATGGTTGTATAAATAAATTTTAAAAGTAATTATCTAAATTTCATCATTTTAAAGAAAATGAAACCAAAATAGTTGGTGATTTTTCATAGAAGTAATTTTCTCTCACCTAAAAAATACTGATATGTATATTTTGGACAATAGAGAATTTCATAGTCTTGATACCTGAAAGTCATGTGATTTTCATGCAGTATATATGTAGTTAGTTTATAAGTTCAGTTAAACAAAAGTATTTCCTTATTATTCACATATATTGGAATAAAAATATTATTTTTTGTTGCTACCCATTAGTGTAGTTTGGAAACATTTAAACTTTTAAGTGAAAAATCTATTTATGCATATAGTGATTTCTCATTTATTTAGTTTGTGGATTATCTATAACCCATTATAAATCTCAGCCTGCATTTCCTTTGCCATTCAGGATGCCTTCCTCCAACATTAATATATCTATACTTATTATGTAATACAAACTCATTTTAATTTCAGCTTATGCAAAATGTAATTACAAAGATAAATCTGCTACTGCAAAAATAAAATTGAAATACCCAAATAAAAAACCTGAATGATCTTTCACTCAACTTAAGTGATTTTGGCATTTGTGCCACTTCTACACAGGGTGATTATGACTGGATTTAGAAATTTGAGCAGTTAAACTCTGGTATTTAGTATCTTTGCATTTGATTATTCCATTTTCATACATATTTAAAGAGCACCAAAAGTTTTTTTTTTGTAAATGATATTAATATTCTTCTGACATAATTATTACTTTATTATTTTTCCTGGAAGCTAAGCGAAGCCAGTCTATCAGCAACTGTGCGCACCTTTCTGAGGCTTTGCCAGCTACTAAAAGTGTACCTCTTCTGCTTCATACTGTGAGCTCTCTCTTACCTGGTATCTCTTACACTTCTTGCTCTCACAGGCTGTCAGGTACTGTACTTAAACCTCACTCATATCAACTTGCGATTTGGTTTTATAAATCTTTACTTTCTAGTTTTTATTACTTGTTTACATTTGAGCAATCTAAGTATATTGTGCCCACAAATAAATATAGGGTGCTATTTTTGTAGTGTATTTGCACAGTTTTCTTTGAATCAATTTTCATTAGTTGTTAGATGGTTATTTTTATTAGAGGTTAAATAGAAAAAAATTGCCTAGTTTTTTTTTTAAAACAAAGTGATAACTTATACTACAGTAATTTTTGCAGTTTGTTTTTTAATTCATCAGAGCAGTAGCCACTGTCAAAAAGGGAAAAATTGCCAAATTTCTTAATTGGAAGAATACAATAGAGTCTTGTATATAATTTTGTTTTAGGCAATATACTTTTATTAAAGCTTAGAGAAGTTTTATTATTTCAGAGAACAGATTTTGAGTGAACTAATTGAATGATTATATTTGGCATTATAAAATAAAATGGGGACTGTTGGTGGGGTAATATATATCCATAAGTATCTTCTTTTGAAGTTGACTTTGAATCCTATTTGGCAAAAAGCCACTTATAAATACAGACATTGTTAATAATAGTTAAAATTTATTTAGAAAAACCATTTATTTAGTTACTAATTTGCAAAACAAACACCCCTTCTGAGTTTCATGGTTTAAAATCACATTTAACCATATGAAACTTAGACGCACACGTATATGCATGTATATGTGTATATGTATAGATCATACCAGATTTGATTCTTCTCTTATTTTAATTATCTGTTAATTAATTTGATCTATATTAATGGGTATTTTTTTTACTGTAACACTAAGAAAATGCTGCTGAACCCCACTTGAAAAAGAATAATTTGTTCACATATTTGTCTTTATTGCTTCAATTTCTTAAATGTTTTTATTTACTACGTATTGACTTTGACAGTTTTGCCTGTGATTTCTAGCACAGTTTGTCATATAGAATAGTTTAGGAGACTCAATTAAACCAACTTGATTACTTTTTTAGGTATATTTAGGATATTAATGTCTACCTTAAAAAAATTGCACTAAACTGCCTTACCAGTGATGGAATGATTTATTAATAAATCCTTTCTAGGGAGGATTTATTTAAAAAAAAAACAAAAAAAAAACTCAAATGCAGTTTTCCTGGAAAAATTTTAAACCCAGCTAAGGTATTAGGTGATAAAATTACTACTCAGAATATTTCTTGCTTGTTAACTTTATGTTTTATACATTGGGAAGTCCTGACCCTTTTTTAAGAAAAAAAAAAGTTCAATTAAAAAAATGTTTTTGTTTTATTAGCATAAAAATGCAAAAAAGCAATAAAATGTTAAAAGCTTAAAATTTATAAAAATTTTATTTTAAATATAGTTTATTTGTCTGATAGTATTTGAATAAAAAGTCTACTGTAATCATTTTGGAAACATTTTCTCCTTAGGATTATTCCCAAGATTCCCAAATATACATAATTTCATAGTATTTCTAGGATCATATAATTTTAGAATTAGAAGAGACCTTAAAGTCCATTTAGTTAAACTTCTGCTGAAAAAGTATACTTTCACTAACATTCATAATAGATAGTCATACAGTCTGTACTTGTGGAGTTCAAATGAGGGGAAGGAATTCATTTCTTCCAGAAGCAACTCATTTCACTTTGGGAAAACTAATTAATAGGAAGGTTTCTAAAGAATAACAACAACTTTAAATTTGCTTCTTTGCAACTTTCACTGATTATGTGTTCTGTCTTCTGAAGCTCAGTATACTTTTAAGACGGTTATCATGTCCATATCTTCAGTTCTTTAAACTTGTTTTTATATGACAAGAATCTGAAGTCTTCCTTTCAGTGCTCTCTACTTCCTAAAATGGTGGTATCCAAATCTGAGACCAGTCAATCCAAAAATGTTCTGACAAGGACAGCATATAGTACACTATATAAAGTACAGTGTATTGTGCTGTTCAAAAAAACCCACAAAGCAAACAAAACAACAACAAAAAAAACCGCACACCCTGTTTTGGAATGCCTTGTCTCTCTTAATTAACATAGCTTAAGAATCTATACATTTTTTTGGCTTCCATATCATAGTACTTTCACATTGATTTTTCAATTAACTAGCAGCCTACTAAAAATTCCAGATCTTTCTCAGGTAAACTGCTATTAAACAAGTATTTGTTTGGATTGGGCATTCTTCTGAATATATCTAATTGTACTTCATTGGTACAAGGATGAGAGGACAGACCTTGTTAAGTGTTTTGCTAACATTTAGTTAAACTTCAGTACGCTGATCTTTTCACTCTACTACAATGAAAGAAAGGTTAGTCTTTGATAACCTGTCACTTTTCTAGATATTCACTATCTAGAACATTGGCAGGAATCAAAGTCATCATCAATGGTCTATCATTTGTAGACTTCATTTTCTTATAATTTTTGAAAATCAAGATGACCTTAACTTTCTACAATGCAATAGTACCTTTCCTGGTCTTTATAGTCTTTTAAAAATTGACAGTGGTTCAGCAGTCATATTTTGTATTTTTTTTTTTTTTAAGCATTCATGGATGCATTTCTTCCCCCCCCCCACTTAATAGAATTTTTTCCCAATTACATGTGAAGATAGTTTTCAACATTCACTTTAATAAAATTTTGAATTTCATTTTTTTCTTTTTCTTCTTTACTCCCCTCCCAAAGAAGGCCAGCAATCTGATTTGGGTCATAATTATACAATCATATTAAACATATTTTCACATTAGTCACGTTGTAAAAGAAATATCAGAACTAAAGGGAAAATGAGAAAAAAAAAAGTAGAGATAGTAAGCCTCTGTCTGCATTCAGACTGCATAGTTCCTTTTCTGGATGTGGATAATATTTTCTCACATGAGTCCTTTGGAACTGTCTTAGATCACTGTATTGCTTAGAAGAGCTAAGTCTTTCAGAGTTGATCATATGCCACAGCTTTTTCAGCCATTCCCCAATTGATAGACGTCCTCTTATTTTCCAATTCAAGGATGCATTTCTTTGGATCTTCATGACTAAATCTCAAGGGCAGCTATGTACTCCCATTATTTCTTTAGTTAGCTATTATTTCCCTGTTAGCTATTTTTTGTCAAGTCTTTTCAAAAGACTTGACCTTTGTAAAGGTCGTTCTCGGCAGAGAAAATAGAAGCAAAATAATAGTCTTGCAACTTTGCCTTTTCTCCCACCCCTGAATTGCAGCTCAGATGACCAGCTGTCTGTACCACCTTGTCCTGTCTGGCCTGTCTGTGCCTTCGCTTCAGTCCTCTATACAGTCTATTGGAGCCTTTCAAGCTGTCTGTGATCTCTGGCTATGTAACTCTTCTGTCTCATTTACTTGTCCTAAATATCCCCCAAAACATCCTTTATGCCGCTTCGACATAGCTCTTAATTTGTAGTGCGTTGCATCTTCCTCATGCCCATCGAACGCCCTTTGAGAGTCATTTGGGTGCCACTCACTAACTGGGTGATGTGGTTATCTTCTGTTCAGCAGGAAAGGGTCAAAGTGACCTTTACTCCCCTCTTCTTCCTCTGTCTCCTTCATAAGTCATCTCTCCTCTGATTTCATTGGTAAGACAGTACATCATCTTGGACAAGTAACTGGTTCTTCAGAGGGCTGGGCTTGCTCCACTCTGGGAAGAGCTTTATATTTGTTTCTTTTATCCAAGTTTTCATTGGTCTGTCTTCCCTTACCTCATTTTGTGACATTCTTCCACTGTCTCAACTTCTGATACTAGTGAGGATTCCCTTTGACTCTTTAGATTCTTTTTTCTCCTTTGTTTTCACTTTAAGACTGCTCTGTTTTTTTAAAGGAAAACTCTAAGAGTGACTTCCTTAAGTCATTGGGAAAAGTTTCTAAATGTTTAGTAATTTTAAAGATATTTTGTTATTTCCTCTTTTAGCAAGATAATTATATTAATAGTTATATGCCATTCTTCATGCTTTTTGTTTAAAAGTGCCCATTTTATTCACTCTTAATGAAAATAAAGCATATATATATATACATATATATACATATATATATGTATATATATATATATATATTTTTTTTTTGGGTGAGATTAAGTGAATTGGATTGGACCTGAAACTTACATACCACATATTCTTCACTTTTGTGCCACTGGATAAATGAATGAACATTCCAATGAAATCTTTGTCATAGTAAGCATAACTTGTGGGTCTCTGTAGTCTTGTCTATGCTGTTTCTATAGCATCACTACTCCTGTGCTTTGTTGTTATTTTTTCAGAAGACACTTTATACTATAATGGCAATTGGGAATCTTCTCTTGAGTTAGTCTTTCTCATTTGTCTTCCAACTTCATCTTCCATGTATCTATTCAGCAATGTGGTACAACAAAAACAGTGTTGAATTTGAGTCAAAAACCTTGATCTCAGTTTTGCTACCTACAACCAGACTCTTTAGGCTTTAGTTTTATCTATGAAATAGGGTATTTGAACAAGATGAATTCAGAGCAACCTATACCTCTATATCTATGCTCTATATGTACATTTCCAATAAATAAGTAAAGTGATAATGAAACATTTAATTTTTGGAACTACTGCTGTGTACCACATTTATAACTATTTTGGCCTATTGTGCCAATAAAATAAAATTATTTATTTTATATTTGAAATTGTCCTTTTTGTAGTTGTGATTGGTGGTATTCATTATCTTAGTTTGCCACAAAGCTTACTTCAATCCAGAAACTGAGTAAATATAAGGCACTCTGGTATGCAACAGGGAAGTAAAACTCTGGGTTTGGGAGATAGAAATAATCATTAATGTATGTGATAATTTAAGGGGGGAGGGAGGCAAAAAGATTAAAAAAAAAACTAGTGGTAAAGATGATGAATTGTTTTAAGAGTGTTTTTTTTGTTTTTGTTTTTTTGTTTTGGTTTATTTTATATTGTAATTTTTTTTTCCTTTATAATGGTAGTAAGAGAATTTCTTACTAGTTCTAATTTCCCTTTTATATTCATAGAATTCATTAAATAGTTTTTAGAAATTATACACAATGTAATTACTGATTTTTTATGAAAATTGTAATAGTATTAAATGGCATTTAATATACCTTCTTGCCCCCCAAATATACCATAAATACAAGTATATATTTAAATTTATATCTACCATTTTGACACTTCTAAATCAGATTCTGAATTTTCTGGGAATATTCAGTTGTGCATTCTATAGCAGCATTAGTTATATTTATTAAGTTCTTGAGTCCTTTAGCTTTGTATGGGAAAATATAGCATTAAAAGTTAGTCTAGGCCAATTTTTTTTGGTTGTTAGCTATAGGTAATGGCAAATACTATCCTTAAATGAACTGGAAACTTCATAACTAATTTTATTTCATATCTTAGTATTGACAGTATTTTATGAAAGATAAACAAGGACACTGAATTTGGCACTGAAAAAGGTAATAATCATTATCTTTTAGTTGAATTCTTAGACATAAGGAGATGTTAATTAAACAGCTTCTAGTGATATGTTTACTTTGAAAATCTATTTGTTATTTGTTAATCACAGTTTTTTTGTATGGTTTGATTTTCTTTAAATGCATAAATCTCATTTGTGATAAAGAATCTTGGAGGAGCTAGATGGCACAGTGGATAGAGTAGTGGCCCTGGAGTCAGGAGGACCCGAGTTCAAATTGTGAGATAATTAGGGCTGTGGAGCTATGGCCACTAGCATTCCAATTGTGATAAGTTTGGGAAGAAGCTAGGAGCCACTGAGTCTGGGGCCATAAAGATAAGGGGTATCTCTAGGCATTTGGGATAGACCCCCTGGAGGTTTTATGACTCTTTGGAATGCTAGGGGCCATAGCTCCACAGCCCTAATTATTTCAGTCCTAATGGCTGGAAAGGGGATTACCAGTGAGGCTGAACAATTCAGGGAATTGAGGCAGAACAGTTAAGGGAAACTAAAAAGGGAACTGTGGCACATTATAAGAAGAGTTTTGACAGTCTTAAAGCACTATGTAATCAACTAAGCAGAAGGCATCTAATTAGGTGCCTTCTATGTGTCAAGCACTGTATTGGGTGCCAGGATCTAAAGATAAAATAGATGCAACCCTTGCTCTCTAGGAATTAATATTTTTTTTTCTTGGTAGGAAGAGAGGAGGAAAGTTATGTAATATTTACCCAGATAAGTAAATACAAGGTATTCAAAAGAGAGCATTAACACTAAGAGGGAGGCTCAAGAAAAGTGTCCCATTAGAGGTGGCCTTTGGGTCAAATTATAATCAGTACCATAATATGGCCTCAGTTATAAAAATTCCTTTCCAATAGTCAGTCACAAAACATTTATTAAATGCCAGGCGGTATGCTAAAGCTTGGGATTAAAAAGATAGAAATGTAATAGTCCATGCCTTGTAGGAACTGATTTTCTAATGGGAGGGAAAAAAGCATATGTACATATACATTTATTAAGAATGCATTCATTTGAGAGGAGGTACCCAGCAACTTGGTTGATCAGGAAGCAACTCATGTAAAAGATGTTATTTGAGCAGAATCTTATAGGAAATCAAGGTTTGTGTGAGTCAGAGGTAAAGAGTTAGGGACCAGGTTTTGAAGATATTTAAATGAAAAATAGAGGACTTTATGTTTGATCTTAGAGTCAATAAGGGGCTAGTGGAGTTTATTTAGAGGGATGACATGATTAGACTTGTTCTTTAGAAAATTCACTTTAATGGCTATGTGGAGGGTAACCTGAGGTAAGCACAGTGCCAGACACATAGTGGGTGCTTAATAAGTGCTTATTGACTGACTAACCAAATAGGAGATTGTTGTAGTATTCAAATAGTTCAAGAGGTGATGAAGGGCTGAACTAGGGTGAAAACTGGGAGTTAAGGAACTATGTAAAAAGCTTGAAAATAAAGATAAAATTTGGTTATTAAATATATGAGGTATGAAGGTAAATGAGGAAATTACAGTTGTAACTGAGTGAAGATAAGGAAAATGAAGAAGGGGAGGTTTTAAGGGAAAGGCAATGAGTTCTTTTCTGATCATAATCAGTTTAAGATGCCAAAAAGCAATTCATGGTGCAGAACTATAGCTCAAGTGAAAGATTAGAGGTAGGCATATAGAGTTAAGAGGTGATAACTAAACAAATTGAGTTAATGACCTTGGACAATTGGGTAATACAGTGGAAAAAATGTCAGCTTGGAGTCGTTTCATCTTTCCAAGTTCAAATATGACCTCAGACTCTTATTAATTGGGCAAGTCATTTAACCCTGTTTACCTCAGTTGCTTTGTAAAATGAACTAGAGAAGGAAATGGCAAACCTCTTCAGTATCTTTGCCAAGACAATGGCAAATAAAGTGATAGGTAGTCAGATGTGACAGAAAAAAAACTGAACAACCAGAAGAGCTAATGAGTTCACAAATGATAAAGTATAGAAAAAGCAAAGTAGGCCTAGGACAGAACTTTAGGGCACATCCATCTTTAGTAGGAGTGATGTGAATGATGAACAGCAAAGGAAGTTGAGAAAGTATAGCCATCCAGGTGGCAAAAGAGCAGTAGAGTTGTTGTGTCAGACTGAGTCAGAGTCTGTGAATAATTAAAAAATATGAGGACTGGAAAGAGTTTCTTGGATTTCAATTAGTGATTATTAATAACTTCGGAGAAGGTAATTTGAATTGTATGATGAGATTAAAAGTGATAGCAGGGGGCGGAGCCAAGATGGCGAACTGCAGACAGCGTTCTCTGTGAGCTCCTGAGACCTTCCCTCAGACCCAGACAAATTGAGCCTCCGAACTGGTTTTGGAGTGAGGGCTCCACCAAACACCACTTGGACTACATCGCACTTCTATCAACAATCTGCTTTGAAAAAACATTGGAGGTTAGCCTTAGGGGAAATCGACCACTGGCCAGCGTTCCCAGGGCGAAAGTTGGGCTGCGACAGAGGCGGATTTTAGGCACCCAGGAAGCCCCTGGGAAAAGCCTGGGCCACTTTGCTCTGCTTGCGGGCAAGTGCTTTGGCAGATCTGCCTTTGGTAAAGGGTGGATTGAGAGCAGCTGAAAACGTGGTCCTGGTGTGGATCTAGCCCGACCAGCCGCAGACCGGAAGTCAACTCAGCAAACTGCCCCAGGGCAAATTGAAACTGCAGTAGTACTCCCTGCTGGTGACTGATACCTCGGCTGAAAACCATGAGTAAGAAGTAGAAGAGAGCTCTCACCATAGACAGCTTTTATGGAGAGAAAATGGAGAAGTCTCCAGATCCTGAGATTCTGAAAACAATCCCAGATGAAGCCACAAAGGCGGACTTAAGTTGGTCTCCCTTCCAGAAGGCTTACCTGGAACATTGCATAAAGAATCTCAAAAGAGAGCTAGAAGAAGAATGGGGAAATAAATTGAGATCAGGGCAACAGAGATATCAAAAACTGGAAAACAGGACTAGTGAATTGGAAAAAGACAACAATTCACTGAAAAACAAAATTGGTGAA
>JAJPUD010003654.1:56665-102291 GCA_023553655.1 Myrmecobius fasciatus | reverse complement strand
ATATATATATATATTTTAACAGTATTTTTACATTTTTTTTGCATTCATTTTTTAAAAAATTAAATAGTTTTTAAGCATGATTGACTATCGCATATTTAGCTTATGTGAAATGACAATCTCATATATAGCTAATACTAGCTTATATTTATTTTCCAGTCTAAGGCAATATTTCTTCATTAAGTTTTAAAATTACAACCTCTCAGTCAATTAGCTTTGAATCCACACTTTATTTTATTAAACATCATTTATTAAATAAATTAGAGAAAAATTTTCCTATAATATTCTATTTCTCTATCTCTGTCTCTTTGTGTCTCTTCCCCTCATATCTCCCCCTCTTCCTCCTATTCTTTCTCTCTCCTTTTCATTCTCTCTCTCCATCTCCTCTCACAATAAGGGATGCAAAACATGATTAAAGCTTAAGCTAGGCCAGGAGAGTCTAATACCTGCTCTATTACTAAATATGTTTGACTTTGGGGAGCCTTTTTGAGCTTGTTTTCTGACATGTGAAATAAGGTGTTGACTTTTCTAAGGTCCCTTTGTAACTCTAAAATATTAAAACTACTATAAGGATTCTTTCACTAATAGAAAAATTAAATGTAATTATGTAGAATAGCCATTGGAAAGACTTGACTGTTATGTGTTTCCATATTGTTGTTTTTCATATTGTGTTGTAACATAAAGTCTTATTTTTAAACCTTATATGCCCACCAATTGGAATATAGCAATTGTTTATTTTAAAAAGTATAATCAATCAGAAATATGTAATTCAATTCATTTTTTCATTGTGCAGGCAAAAAAATAGAGAATTCACAGAATTTAAATTTATCAGACCCCAGACAAATTCAGGAAAATAAAGGACATTTAAAGAAAGAAAATGAAGGACCAACAGTAAGATACTTTTAATTACTTTATTATATTGGTATTTCTTTGGAAGTTATCATTTGAAATTACAAATTAAAGTAAATAATAGCAGTATTGTATGTGTCAGTGTTTCCCCTCTCTCCAACTCTCCAACTTTTGACTGGTAGTAAATCACCCCAAAATAGCCAAATGTGAGGTTATTTCTAGCTTCTAATTTTTTAGGGAGGAAAAAAGGCAGATGTAATTTTATAGGTAAGTTAGAAATTTTGAGAATTAAACCAGATCAAAATTTAAGAAAAAACTTTGTCTGAAAACTAGCTTTTTACTACCCTAAAGAGATATGTTTAAAAATTACCATCATTTCTTATAGGCATAAGTCATTATCACTTAATTTGAGTGATTAAATAGATAATTATTTTTATGTACTTATATTCTAATTTTGGCAATTGGTGGCATTTTTTTATCTTAGTAATATGCCTTTTAAAGACATTTTTTTTCTACTGCTTTAATACCTAGGAAATGTTATAAGCCTCCAAAAACATAAATAGTTTATTTTCTTTTTGATAATTTAATCAGTCCAAATGGATCAGATCGTCCTCTAAATTAGGAATTCCTATGCAGTTTTAATTCATTAACTCTATAAAGCATTAAACTTTTAATTGTTAATTCTTTCCTGCTGGGGGTCAGAGAAACCCATTCCTTTGACCTTGTTCCTGGTTTCTAGCATACATCATTTATTTTCCAATTTTCATGTGAATGGATTTTCAGTCTTGGTTCTGTCACAAATGAGCTGTACATTTGAGGTTGAGCCACTAAGCCTTTCTTTGCTTCAGTTTTTTAATTTGTAAATTGGAGATATTTGATTATATAATTGTCAAAGGAATCTTTGGATTCTAAATCTGGAAGCCGAAAATATTCTATCTTATGCTACTTGGGAAAGACAAACATTGGTTAGATACTATATTTTTCTGCATGTATACTTTTTTTTTTAAATAAAAATATCTTTTTATTTTTTAAAATGCATGCAAAGATAGTTTTCAGCATTCACTCTCGCAAAACCTTGTGTTCCAAATTTTTCTCCCTCCCCACCTTTTCCTTTCCCTAGACAATAAGTAATCCAATATAGGTTAAGCATGTGCAATTCTTCTAAACGTATTTCCGCATTTATCATGCTGCACAAGAAAAATCAGATCAAAAGGGGAAAAAAATGAGAAAGAAAAAAACAAGCAAGCAAACAACAACAACAAAAAAGGTGAAAATACTATCTTGTAATCCACATTCAGTCCCCATAATCCTCTCTCTGGATGCGGATGTCTCTCTTCATCACAAGTCTATTGGAATTGTCCTGAATCATCTCATTGCTGAAAAGAGCCAAGCCCATCACAGTTGGTCATCATATAAGCTTGTTGTTGCTATATATAATGTTTTCTTGATTCTACTTCACTTAGCATCAGTTCATGTAAGTCTCTTCAGGCCTTTTTGAAATCAGCCTGCTGATTGTTTCTTATAGAACAGTAATGTTCCATTACATTCATATACCATATTTTATTCAGCCATTCCCCAACTGATGAGCATCCACTCAGTTTCCATTTCTTTTTACATATATACTTAAATGAATTAATAGAACTTTAAAATTAATTATGGGTAATTTTATATTTCTCATTAGTAGATCGATTTAATCCAATTTCGTACATTGAAGTTAAATTTTTGAGTAATTGATAATTTCTTCATAGAAATTTATAAATATTTTACATAGATGCAGAATATTATGACATTTTTTGCTTTTCTAGTTGGCTATATTTTGTTTAGCTTTTAAAAATGTATAGCAGGAAATTCTGTGGTCTCTTTAAAATGAAAAATAGCTTGTAGTAAACAAATGCAACATGATTTCTCTTTGTCTGAAGATTTTAGTGCGAAGAAGCAGCAGCCCAGCTGAAATCGATTTAAAAGATGATTTGCAGCAAACAGAAGGAAAATGTAGAGAAAGACAAAAGAGTAAGTTCAAGGAACTTGAATTGTTGTTTTGATCATCTACAAAAACTGTTACATACAAACATCAAACATATATATGTGTAATTTTTTTTTCATTTCTCATTACATTAACACTTCTCTGTTTTATTTTAATGGGGTGTTTTTAAGTCAAATTTTCTAGCTCACTCTGAATTTGCATTATAACTGTTCCTTAGGCAAGGATTTAGTGAAACAAATTATATTGTCTGATGACTGTAGCCAAGTGAAGGAAAAAATGAAATTCTTTCTAAAGCATTTAATTTCTTTGGTTCTCAGACAAATAACACAAACTTTACATAAGCAGAAAATTTTATAAATCTCTTTTATTTAAATTAAATATTAAAAAAATCAAAATTCATTTGGAAATGTGAAAACGATAGATTTTTGAAAACATAGTAGGAACAATTGGAAAACTGATAGAAATAGCCTCCCTATCCTTTCTTTGGACATCTCTCCCTAATCATTCAGAATAGCCTATGAACAATAAAGAAACATACCTGTCACAAAGCTCACCAGATAGCCCTAGGAAATTGCATTAATTCATTTTTAGATCCTCACAAAGAGGTTAGTGTGAGAAATTAGGTCTAATTTTAATAATTTAGACCATCTGATTTTCCATGACACATTTAATTCTTCTTTTGTTGAAATCATTACAGTGAGTTGCTGGACTGCTAGAGGGAAACAGTGAGAAGTGGCAATCATTGAGACAATTACAAAAAGGAGATAAAATTTTAAAGCGTATCAATCTAATACCATTTTGCATTGAAGCTACAAGTCCTATATACTTCAGTAGCCTCTTGAAATTGTCACTGTTTTGCAATCCAATGCATAATCTTTATTCATAGTAGTGATCTTGGATCATCAACTAATGATTAAATTTTGGTCAATATATTTAATAAGCTAGGGATGTATGTTTTATAAATATTTCCATTAAATTAATCATTACAAAAAAATTTAATTGTCAAGTGCCTAAGAGCCCCGTTATTTGGAAAGTTCACTTGTAGAATACCTTAATGTACTTTTTTTCCAGTTTAATGAAGCTCTACTATACTGGTCAGAACAGGGATGAAAAATCTTCAATGAAGAGTAGATATGGCTCAATGAGCAAATATCATAGCAGGATAAATCATTGTATGCTTTCAATTGAGCAAAGTGCCTCAGTATGACTTTAAAAGTACTCTTCTAGCAAGTTCCTAAAAAGATCATGACATGGAAATTGTCACTCTATGAAATTCTTTGTCTATATCTTTATTTGTTTCTCCCCTTTCTGTAAATTTCCATTAATAGTTACAGTATGAAACAAAAATATTTGTTTCATTAATTGAATTTATTTTTGTGTTCCCTAATCGTGTTTTTTAAAAAAGTGTTTTAAGAAAAAAGTTTTGTCTTTTCAGTGTTGCTCATGATTAACATTAACTTTGTTCTTTTTCTGTGAATTCATTTTGCTTTTGTTCACAAAGTTTGGTCATCAGTTTAAAAAGATTCTTTATTAAAGAAAGCAAATGTAAAAGTAATGTAAACATGCAGTGGCTTTTAATTATCTTAGCTAAACAAACTTCATGCAAAGGCAAAAAGCATAAAAAGTTCTTAGAAGATAAAATATGAATTATTGAAAAATATAATATTTGGCTATTTGTCTGAATTGTGTGTAGGTTATATATTCTTCTAGCTTAATTTATGACTCTTGATGACTTTGATGAACATAATTAAAGTCCTTTAAAGTGATTTCTGAAACTTTTTGTTTTGTCTGAAGGATTCAAACAGTAGGCAATCTTTGAATGTACACATTTAGGCTTTGCTATACTCTGTGTTCTTATCAATATCTGGTTAGGTGTTTTCTGGGTACACCACTATGCATCTTATGTGTATGTTACAGTTTTTTTCTAGATGGGCACTCAGATTAGTTTTTCACTTTAATTGTAGTTTTGAAATTAAACCTTCCAATTATTTATTCTCTGTATCTTTTAACTCCTCTGATTGTCTTAGGTGAAAGTGTTAGCAGTGACACATCTCTTGGCTATAATAATGAGGTGGAGATATCAATGAATCAGTGGCATCCATTTGAGGAAGATCAAGAACTGAATACACCAACTGATGTTGCTGTTGATTCAGATGCTAGACATTGGTTACAGTTGAGCCCCACAGATGCTTCAAATTTAACAGGTAAAAATTATTTTGCCATAAACACAATCACTTTAATACACCTGTGAAGGAAGCAGACTTTCATAAGTGGTATCCCATAGTCTCATCTTTACTTAGCCCCTTTCCTGCCAACTTTTAAGTGGTTAATAACAACCTAAGTATTTAAAATTAAGTGCTTTGGTACCAATTTAGCACTTAATATCAATAAATAATTTAAAGGACTTCAGAAATCATCTAGCATAAACTTACTGGAAACATAAATCTCTATATTATAAGCTCCGATGATTTCAGCTGTTAGTCTTATCTTTTACACTGTATGCCATTTGAGAGAAGGGACAGTTTCTTATACTTCATTTTTAAGTTATTTTGTTGTTACCACCTAAAAACTGTTGATTGTTGATATGGTAAATATTCAGTAAATATTTCTTGAAATCAACAACTTGATTCAGTTGTATTATTCTCAGTATTAGGCAAAAATAAGTGAAAACAAAATAACTTCTCTGTTGCCCATATGTAAATTTTGGTCTGTGCCAGACACTGTGCTAGACAAAGAGTATACAAAACATCATTTGTCCCCATTTGCTTAATAGGAAAGTAAAGTTTGGGAAGTATATCATAAGTTTAAAAGTTATGAAAAATGCAAATAAAATAATTGAACCTTGTGACTAAAAGGCACCTTAGTGATTAATATAATAAACTGAAACACAGGTGTCAGAATCAAGATCCAAAAGGTTAAACATTGTTAGAACAGATTAGAATATTGAGCTCAATCTAGTAAGATGAAATTTGATAGAGATAAATGTAGAGTCTGACATTGAGTACATTACCAATGTATTATGGAAGAGAATGGATGTACAGCAATTGTTGGCAGAGTCTTTGCTTTCCAGTGGACTGCAAACTCTATATAAGTCAGCAGTAGGTGATGGCAACCAAAAAGCTAATGCAGTCTTGGCCCGCCTCAGGAGGAGATAGCTTCCAGGAATGGGGAGATAGTAATGTAATGTCCCTGGCCTCTGCCCTTGTCTGACCTCTTCTGGAGTATGTGTTCTGGGTTCCACGATTTAAGAAAGAATACTGATAAGCTAGAAGGTACCCAGAGGAGGGCAGCGAGGATGGCCAAAGATCCTGAGGTTTGATCAACAGAACTAGTGCTAAACCTGACAAAAGAAGTCTTGGGTGAGGCCATCTTTAAGTATTTGAAGGGATTCCCTATGGCCAGGAGTTTAGACTTATTCTCTTTGAACTCTGAAAACAGAACCAGGGACAGGATGCAGACATGGCAGAGAGACAGGGGCCTGCTTGATGCCTGCAGGGATTTGTGGACATTTTCTATTCTTTTGTGAGTAGGTTGGATTAGGTGGCTGTGGAATACTCTTTGAGTTCTCTCATTCTAGGGTCTCCTCAGTTTTGGTTCACTTTCCCCTTCCAGAGATGTAGATCGAAACTCATCCCTGCCTTCTCAAACCCTGGGACTGATATCTGCGTCCTCCCATGATTCCCAAGGAGTCTCCCTCCCTCCCGCCCCTCCCCCAGCTTTCAGGGGTCCTTATCATTTCTCCTTTTTACAAAGGGACTTTGGCATAAATGTTTATTCCTTCCAATGCTGTAATCTCTTCAGATTCTGTGGCCTTCTCATTTTGCTAATGGTGCAGTATAGAGCTTCTTCCTCAAGGAGGGAAGGCATGAGCTCATATGTGGTCACAGATGCTTCCTCACTACACAGCTCAGCTCAAGTCACTTAAGCTCTTTCTGCCTTAGTTTCCCCAATTGTAAAATGGAGATAATAATAGCACCTCTTCCCCAGCACCCACTCTGGATAAAATGAGATAATATTTATAAAACACCTTAAAAACCTTAAGGACTTTATACAAGTTAGGAAGTTAAGTGGCACAGTGGAGATACTGCTGGGTCTGGAAGTCTGGAAGACCTGAGTTCAAATCCAGGCTCAGATACTTAATAGCTCTGTGACCCTGGGCAAGTCATTTATCCTCTATCAGCTTCAATTTCCTTATCTGTAAAATAGTGCTAATAATAACACCTACCTCCCACGGTTGCTATGAGATCAAATGAAATAATTATTTGTATAGTGCTTAGCAGAGTGTCTAGCATATACCAAGCAGTTAATACGTAGTTCTTTCCTTCCCTTTCCTTTCACTTCCTTTCCACTTTAGCCACATTTCATCCAGGGCCATCTCCAGTTGTCCTGATCTATATCTAGCCACTGGACCCAGATGGCTCTGGAGGGGAAAGTGAAGCAGCTGACCTTGCACAGCCCTCCCTCACTTAAATCTAGTTCACTTGCTTGTCATGGCATCACCTTCCCAGTGTCATGGTCCTCTTCGAGGATAAACAACAACTTTAGTAGACAAAAAAAATTAGATCCTTGCTTTTCCAATCACCCATATGTGTGACCTTGTACCTATCCCCTAAACTCTGACTTTTTCTGTCTAATCATACTTCCAGACTTCTTCCTTGTCCTCATCTTAATCTGTAATCCCTCCACCATTGAGTACTTTTTTCAGGCCATTGTCCTTTGTCTGCCTTCACTTTACCTTTCAGGTGTATGTCCTCTTATCCTGTCACCACTCATGCTTTGTTAAGCTCCAAAACTACGTTGCTCCCACTGTTCACCTCCTCAGCTTCTTATGAACTGCTGAACAGTTGTAGGAAGTCATACAATTTAGGCGCCTGCATCCACTAAATTTAAATAAAATATTAGGTTATCTAACCTTAGTTGGGCCATAGCAGTGTGTCATCCCCACAAAGGCTATTCTAAACTTTATCATTTAGACCCATCCCTCTTCTCACTCGCTCAGTTATTGACTGAGAAAATAGAGACTATTCAGTGTGAGCTATCCTTTTTTCCTCTCCTTCACTAAACTTTTTAATATCACCCTAGCACTCCTTCTATCCGGTCTGTTTTATCCCTTCTCATTTTTTTCTTACAGATAATCTCTTCATTCTTCCCACTCTCCCTTTAATCTTTAGTCTCTCTCTATCTTATAATTCCTTTTCTGCTTCCTACATTCTTATCTCCCTTTCCTTCTTCAAAGCTTTCACTACATGTTATTTTTGCCTTGAGCTATCATTCTAGAGCTTTCCTCCATTTTTCTGATGCCTAGAAAAAGCTATCTGTACTCATTTTTTCCATTTTTTTCTCCCCTCACTTCTCTTTGCACTCTGGCTTCTACTCTCTTCATTCAATAAAAACTATTTTTTCCAAAGTTACCAGATATGATGGTGTTTTATTGGTCCTTGTTCTTATTGTTCATGATACAGAAACACTGTTTTTTATATTGCTAACTTACCTCTCTTCTTGGATACTCTCTCCTCTTGGGTTTTTATAACTACTTTTTCCTGACTCTATTCCTACCTGTTAGACCACTCTTCAGATTCTTTACTGGATTATCTTTTATGACATGTCTCCAAATAGGGTTTTCATTTAGTCTCTGTTGTTGGCCTTTCTCTTTTCTCTCTACATTTTTTTCACTTGGTGACTCTTCAACTCCATGGACTTAAATATCTTACTAATCCAAATGCCTTCCAGGTCTACATAGCCAGCCTAGTCTCAGTCCTGAATTCTAGTCCTGCATTACCCTCTATCTAGTGGTAATTTAAAATTGAATGTTTCATAGACATCTCAAATTCAGAATTCCCAAATAAGAGTTAAAAATTAGTTCTTACGTTAACTCTGTTGCTATTTCTACTGTTCCATGATGTCTAATTCCATAATCCTCACATCTGTCATCTCCCTTCACTCACTCTGAAATCCAGCTCATCATTATTAGCATCATTAATATGCCAGAACATCTCTCTTGCATTTTAACTAGTTTTTATGTCTTCCTCCCACTTCATCTTATAGTTCTTTTTAAAATTGATTTTCCTAAAATATCTCTGATTCTGTATTACTGTTTTCCTCAAATGGGTAATTAACAAAATCTAAATAAACTCCTTTTGCCCAGCATTCAAGTTCTTCAAATTGACGCTTGTTTTCCATTCTAACTTTTTACTAATATGCCCTTTTATAAACAACTACCAAATTAGACAATATTCTTCTTGAATATGCCATTTCTGGATTTTTATTATACTTTTCCCTTTGTTGGAATCTGTTGCCTTTTTTGATTCTTCCCATCCAGTTATTGCTTGTTATTTAAAGCCTAGCTGAAATGTCATTTCCTTCATATCATTTCTTTTTTCCTTTACACTTAGGATGTAATCTTTCCCTCTTTTGAATTAATATAGCAGTTTTAAAAACATCTCCACAATGTACTTTCTCTCATATCATGGATATGTGTCTTCTATTTTTGCCTCTCCTCTTTGAAAATAGGTCCAGGCACAGCACCAAACAGCACCCTGGGTATATCATTGTATAAAACAGGTATACAAATCAAACATTTACAAAATGGCACCAAGAAGACTACACTGAATACCTATATAATAGATATTCAATAATGAATGTTTATAAGATTTTAAGAATGTTTTAATTAGAAAATGGGAGTGTTTTCTAAAATTACTGATACATATTATAACCCATTCTTATCTATGTGAATCTTCTCCATTTTTTCCCCAAAGTTCACATAGTCAGTTGGAGGGGATGTGGGACACTGATATATTGTTGGTGGAACTGTGAACGGATCCAGCCATTCTGGAGAGCAATTTGGAGCTATGCTCAAAAAGTAATCAAACTGTGCATACCCTTTGACCCAGCAGTGTTTCTATTGGGCCTATATCCCAAAGAGATCTTAAAGGAAGGAAAGGGACCCACATGTGCAAAAAATGTTTGTGGCAGCCCTTTTTTGTAGTGGCTAGAAACTGGAAACTGAATGGATGCCCATCAATTGGAGAGTGGCTGAATAAATTTTGGTATATGAATGTTATGGAATATTATTGTTCTGTAAGAAATGATCAGCAGAATGATTTCATAGAAGCTTGGAGAGACTTGCATGAACTGATGCTAAGTGAAGTGAGTAGAACCAGAAGATCGTTATACATGGCAACAAGACTATATGATGATCAATTCTGATGGACATGGCTCTCTTCAACAATGAAGTGATTCAAACCAGTTCCTATTGTTCAGCAATGAGAAAGCCATACATACCCAGAGAGAGACCTGTTGGAACTGAGTATGGACCACAACATAGCATTTTAGTGCTTTCTGTTGGTGTTTGCTTGCATTTTGTTTCTTAGGTTTGTTTTTTTTTTTTTTTTTCTTTCTCTTTCTAGAGTGATTTTTCTTGTGCTGCAAGATAACTGTATAGATATGTATACATAAAAAAAAGTCAGTCTAATGTGTTGGGGGCTTCTCTTCCTTTCTTTCAGCAAGTCATTTAAATTTCTTAACATTGGCTTTTTCATTTTTAAAAAGGGTTAATACTAACTCTAGTTCCTACTTTCTTGCATTGTTGTGAGCCTTCAATGAGATAATATATGTAATGCTCTCAGCAGACTTTGAAGTGCTCTATAAATGTCAATTATTATTAAAAACAACAATAGGAAGGAAGACAGAATAAGAGAATTTTTAAATTGGAAAAGATCTTAGACGAGCATTTAAGTCTCAACCATATCTCCTAGATTCCCCCCTATAAGAATCAATAAATATTCAATTTCTCCTTGAAGACCTCTGAAGGGGGAAAATCTACTAACAGTATAAGCATCCTATTCTGTTTATAGATAACTGTACTTGTTGGCAAGCTTTTCCTGACATTTAACTTAAATTTCCCACTTTATAACATATGATTAATTCCTCTTTCTAAAATTTGATTATTGCTAACCAATCGTAACAATTCAAATTCCCTGTCTTCCACAAGATGATTCTAAAAGTACTTGAAGAAGGCTGTCATATTGTCTTTAGTCTTCTCTTTTCTAGGCTCTATTATCCTTAGTTCCTTCAATTGATTCTCACATGGCATGGACTCAAGGCCTTCACCACTTTGATCAATCATCCTCATCTGGATACTATTTGCCAGAATGAAACACAGTACACTGTCAGGAATTCTTAAAAATCTTCCATTCATCTTTTGTCCAAGAAATTTTTATATGACCCTGGGTATATAAGTGTATAAAACAGGTATATAAATCAAATACTGATAATAAATCATAATTTTGCAACCCCCACATTCAGTATAAGACCTTATATGGGATTGCCACCCACAGTTTATTTTATTTTATTTTATTTTTATTTTATTTTTATTTTTTTTGCTGAGGCAATTGGGGTTAAGTGACTTGCCCAGGGTCACACAGCTGTTACGTGTCTGAGACCAGATTTGAACTCAGGTCCTCCTGACTTCAGGGCTGGTGCTCTATCCACTGCGCCACCTAGCTGCCCCAGCCACCCACAGTTTAAGAAGCTGGGCTGTAGGTACTGAATGACTAGGGGACAGTACAGTGAGATTGTCAGTTTCTTATTTCTGGAAGTTATGCTTCCTTTCATGCAGAACAAGACATTATTAATTAGATTAGTTATCATACATATGATTCTTACTCAGGTTGTAGTTGATTAAAACCCTAGTTGTTTTTCAGACTAAATGTCTATTTTCTTAATCTTGTTTTTGTAATAAAACAAGGTGTATGTATTAAACATTTACCATGTGTCAGATATTGTGCTAAGTATTGAGGATATAAAAACAAAAAAGTAAAATAGTCATTGACCTCAAGGAGCTTACAACCTAATGAAATGCTTATAAAATTGATATTAAATCTAAATCTAAGATTTTGAATTTATTCCTATTAAATTTTTTCTTGAGATGAAAGTATGTATTACAATAGTATGGTATCTGTGTACATGTCTGGCCCCTGATAAATACTAACTCTTTGACCCTGGACAAATCCCTTCCTCAACTTTTTAGTGCCCCTAAGCATCTTATAAAACTCTTGAGTTGTGGAAAAGGTTCTGAATGACACTGATGGAAGAAGTGTTCCATTGTAGTTTCCCATTCCAATAAAATAACAGATATGATCCTCTGCCCTCTCACTCCCTTGTCCCCAAATTAAATTATCACACCAAACTTGGCCTAGTCTTTTATATTCTCTCTACATTCTGAGTGTATTAGTTATCTCCCCAGCTTTGTTCACCTGCAAATTTGTTAAGCATACAATCTATATCTTTGTCCAAATCATTTCTAAAATAATAAACAGCATGGGAACAAGCACAGAACCATAGGGACTTTGTCAGGTTTCTTACAAGCTGACTTTGAGCTATTACATTTGAGACTGGCCATTCAATCTGTCTTGCATTTAATCATTTAATTCTCATTATATTACTATTAACAGAAAAAGAATATCATGGAGTACTTCATCAAATAAATTGTTAATATCTAGAGAAGCTTAATATTTAATACTTTCCTATTTGACCAGTCTAGTAACCCTCTAAAAATAGGAAATAAAATTAATCCTACTTGAGGAAGCCACTCTGTCTTTTGTGATTGCTTCTTTCTTTTCTAGGTACTTGCAGATCCTTAACAATCTGTTTTCTAATTTGGCTAGGAACAGAAGTCAAGCTTATCAACTTAAAATTATTCTGTCCCTCTCCTCTCCCCAAAACAAAAACCAATCCAGAGCAATATTTTCTTGTCTCCAGTCTTTTTCTATCTCATCCATTCACTATGATCTTTCAGATATCACTAGCAGAGGCCTAGCAATCACATTGTCAGTCGTTAAGTATTTATTAAGAGCTTACTCTGTGCCAGGTACTGTGCTAAACATTGGAATTATTTCTGTCCTTGAGGATATTGTTTATCTGGGATAGAGTACTTGAATTGGTTAAAGATAGCTTGGTTATTTCTCATTACCACCTTAACTTTTTGGAGTATCAAATCCCTGTTACCTATTAATATTGTACATGTTCCAATCCAGAGATCATTATTTTGTTGAAGGAAAAAAGAGAAAAATCAGAATTGAGCAGCTTTGTTTCCTCTTTGTTCAATTATCATCACCCCTCTCACTACCTACACAGTCACTGCTTTTTAAAATCTAGTAGTTCCCTATTGCCTTTGGAAGAAATTACAAATATACAAATATACATCCTTTACAACCTGAGTGCACTCTTGCACTTGTTTTCTTTCTCTCCCTCTCTTGCTCTCTCTCCCTTGTAAAACCTTATGTTCCAATTTTTTTTCTCCCTCTCTCCAGCCACCGACAGCAAGTAATCTAATATATGTTAAATGTGCAATTCTTCTATACATATTTCTACAGTTATCATGCTGTACAAGAAAAGTCAGATCAAAAAGGAAAAAAAATAAACGAAAGGAAAAAAAAAAGCAAACAACAAAAAAAAAGTGAAAATAATTATGTAGTGATCCACATTCAGTCCCCATAGTCCTCTCTCTGCATGTAGATGCTTTCTCCAACACAAGTCTATTGGAAGTGAGCTGAGTCATTTCATTGTTGAAAAGATCGACATCCGGGGCAGCTAGGTGGCGCAGTGGATAGAGCACCAGCCCTGAAGTCAGGAGGACCTGAGTTCAAATCTGGTCTCAGACACGTAACAGCTGTGTGACCCTGGGCAAGTCACTTCACCCCAATTGCCTCAGCAAAAAAGCAAAAAAAAAAAAAAAAAAAGAAAAAAAGAAAAGATCGACATCCATCAAAATTGATCATCACATAATCTTCTTGTTTCTGGGTACAATGATCTCCTGGTTCTGCTCATTTCACTTAGCATCAGTTCATGCAAGTCTCTCCAGGCCTCTTTGAAATCATCTTGCTGGTTGTTTCTTATAGAACAATAATATTCCACAACATTCAAATATCAAAACTTATTCAGCTGTTCCCCAGTTGATGGTCATCCACTCAGTTTCCAAGTCCTGCCACTACAAAAAGGGTTGCTACAAACAATTTTGCACATTTGAGTCCTTTTCCCTTTTTAATGATCTTTTTGGGACACAGATCCAGTAGAGACACTTCTGGATCAAAGAATATGCACAATTTGATAGCCCTTTGGGCATAATTTCAAATTATTCTCCAGAATGGTTGGATCAGTTCACAATCCCACCAACAATGTAATAATGTCCTATGCATTCTTTTTCTTTTATTTCCCCCGAGGCAATTGGAGTTAAGTGACTTGCCCAGAGTCACACAGTCAGGAAGTGTTAAATATCTGAGGCCAGATTTGAACTCAGTTCCTCCTGACTTCAGGCTGGTGCTCTATTCACTACACAAATTAGCTGACCCTCACTAATTTTTTTTTGTATATCACATTTGTGTACTTCTGGCAGACATATAGACATTGCATACAACTATGATGACTGACCAGTTTATCTTGGTTTCTATAATTAATTCATAAAAATTCAATTCAATTGAAAATTTATTAGGCCCCTCCTGTGTGCCAGGAATTGTGATGAGTGCTGGAGATATGCAAAAGGCAGTCCTTGCTTTCAAGGAGCTTATAACCTAATAGGGAAAGTAACATGCAAACTAATTTTTACAAAGCAAATATCCAGGATAAATAAGAAATAATTAACAGAGGAAAAGCCCTGGAATTAAGAGAAATTAGAAAAGGCTTCTTATAGAAAGTTGGATTTTAGTTAGGACTTAAAAGGAAGATAGCAAGGTTGATAGTTGGAACAGAGAACAAAGAGTGCTCCAGGCTTGGAGGACAGTGAGAGGAAATGCCTGGAGTGAAGAAATAAGAGGGTCTTATTTGTAAAATAGTCAGGAGGTCATTGTTCTGGATTGAGCAATATGTTTTGGGGAGTAAATATAAAAAGATTGGAAAGATGAAAGAGGTCTAGGTTACCAAGCATTATGAATGTCACACAGGACACTTTATATTTACTTTTGCAGATGGTAGGAAGCCTCTGGAGTTTACTGACTAGCAGGGTCACAGAAAAATCACTTTAGTGGTTTAGAGAATTGTTTGGAATGGGGAGAAACTGGAGGCAGGCTGATCCTCCAGTAGGATATTGTAATAATTCAGGTATGAAGTGTTAAGGGCCTACATCAGAGTCATAGAAGTGTTAGAATAGAGCAGGCGGTATATTTGAGAGATATTACAAAGGTGAAATCAGTAGGTTTTGCAACAGCTTATATGAAAGAGGGTGAGAGATAATGAAGAATTCAGGATGATTCAGGATGACCTTTAGGTAGTGAGACTGAGGAACTGGGAAGATGGTATTGCCTTCTATAGAAGTAGGGAAGATAAGAGGTGGAGAAGGTTTAGGGGCTAAGTTTAATAAGCTCTGTTTTGTATATATTAAGATATCTATTGGACATTGAAGTAACTAAAAGGCAGTTGAGATGTGAGATTAGAGATCAGGAGACAGGATGGGTATAAAAGATAGATTTGAATTATCCATGAGTATGGATAGATATATGATAAATCCATGAGTACTAATGACATCACTTAAGAGAAGCAGTATAGAAGGAGAAGATAAAACGGATCAGGACGGAACTCTGAGGGACACTAGTAGTAAGAAGACTTTATTTGTTAGAGGATCCAGCAAAGAAGATAGACAAGGATAGATAGGTAGAAAGAAAACCAGGATACAGTGGTGTCCTGAAAATTTAAAGAGAAGAAAGTATCAAGGAGGTGAGAGTGATTAATCCTACAAATCAAAAGCCACTGAGAGGTCAAGAGGAATGAAGATAGAGAAAAGGCCATTGGATTTGGCAATTAGGTGCTCATTAGTTATTTTGGAGAGAGCAATTTCAGTGAAATATAGTCAGAAGCTAAATTGTAAAGGTTTGAGAAGAGAGTGAGAGGAGAGAAAGGGGAAGCATCTATTGTAAGAGCCTTTTTGAGAAGAAAAGAAATAGGACGATAATGAAAATGGAAGGATCAAGGGATGGTTTTTTCTTGGATGTTTAGACAATGGCATATTTGTAGATAGTAGGCACTGAGGCAGGGAGAAGTTGAAAATTGTGAAAGAATGGACATGGCAGGGGCAACTACTGGATGAGACTGAACCTAATAGGATCACTTGAATAAGTAGAGGGAAAGAGTGGTGACTGTTGAGATAACTTCATCAAGTAAAATAGGAATAAAAATGAAAGTGGCAGAAAGTATCTCAGTGAGAGGAAATGAGGAAGGGAGAAAAGAGGGAGTTCATGGCTAATTGTCTCAGTCTCAGTTTTTTCTGTATAATATGAGGCAGTTTTCTGCTGAAAAAATAGGAGACATGGAAGATTTGAGGAGGGATGGAAAAGTTTGGAAGAGCCACTTGTGTAGAGCAGGATAGTAAGTTGATACGAGATGTATAGTAGAATTGTCTGGCATCAATGAGAACCCTTTTGAAGTTACATAACATAAATTTGTAGCGGACCCAGTTAGTGAAGTTGTATGATTTTCTCTTTGTTCAGCAGTGCATGTATAGGCACAAAGATGATGAATTATTGAAGTGATTCAGATCTGAAGCTTGGCTGGACAGAATTATATTTTATATAATTATATTACATAAGTTATATAATTATATAACATATAGTTATAACTAGGGGACTAGGGATTTTGGAGATGAGTCCAGGGCATGCTTGAATTGGTTCATTAAGGAGTCAAATTAGGGAGAAGAGGAAAGAATGGCTAGTGTGAGGGAGATGGCCTGGAGAGAATTGAGGGATCAGGGGATTGGAGGTCATGTTGCAGAGGAAGTGTATAGTTATATAAAGAAAAGTAGAGGAAGGAATAGAATGCCAGTTGATTATGGTAAAGGGTAAAGGGATTTCATAATTCTTGAACATGGATATGATTCATCTGTGGGTGAGGGCAAGATCAAAACCATCTTTGTATATGGTTGAAAGGAGTAACATGGGAAGAGATTAGATTAAGGAATTGAGTGGAAATGAATGTAGTCCTTGTCTTTCTCACCAGTATTCCTTTTGAAGAACACAATTATAAATTTGTCAGGCTCTTCCATAAACTGATAAAGATATCCAGCTACTTTTATCTTCCTTTACTGACCTCTTAGCAAATAACTTTTCTTTCTTGTTTCTTTATCTTCCTCTACTTGTCATTTTCTTCATTGAGTCCTTTCCTTATCCTATTTCAGATACCATGGCTTTGTCAAGAACAGGTTATCACAGACAACTTTTTCCTGACAACATTACTTAACTGGTTGATGGGTAGGGGAGTGATGCCACGAACATATTTTATTTAGATTTTAAATTTAGATTAAACATAAAAGGATAAAAGGAAAACTGATAAGGATTTCATTTGGTTCTTATGAAAATGATGGAGATATATGGATTAAACTAGGATTTCTTTTTTTTTTTTTTTTGCTTTTTGGGGAGGCAATTGGGGTTAAGTGACTTGCCCAGGGTCACACAGCTAAGGAATGTTAAGTGTCTGAGACCTAATTTGAACTCAGGTCCTCCTTACTAAAAGGCTGGTGCTCTATCCACTGCGCCACCTAGCTGCCCCTAGACTAGGATTTCTTAAACTTTTTCCACTTGTGACTCTTTTTTGCCTGAGAAATTTTTATGCACCCCTGGGTATATGGGTGTATAAAATAGTTATACAAATCAAACATTTATTGTTAATAAATCAAAATGAAATTTATTTTAAAACAATTCTTTAAAACACACATATATATGTGGATATAAATATGTGCACACAGATGTATATATAATTTTGTCATTTATATTGAAATATAAAAGCAAATGTGCATATAAATGAGATGAATGTGCTCATCTATTTTTATATAAATAATTAAATCTTGGTGGAATATTTGATACTGAAGGATGTAGAACATCTTTAAGGGTTTTTAGACTTGATATTTTGCAATCCCCATGTTCAGGTACGTAACCCGGTCATGTCTTACAATGTAGGAATCTTTGGACTATACAGTAATAAAATTCTAAATGAGTTGAATGGACAGATTTAAGTCATGATGGTTACTAGTTCAATGTCAGTGAAGTAGGAATTCTCCAGGAAGTACTCTAAGAATCTGTGATTGGTACTGTGCTATTTAACTTTTTTATTAATGACTTGGATAAAGGTATCAATGATATATGCTTCCTGTATCAGAACTCATCTGTATTATGTTAATCATTGTGTTGAATGTCCTAGATAAAGAAATTGCTCAGTGAAGGGCAATCAGAATTTGTCTCATGAAAATCCCTTGAAGGAACTAGAGATTTTTAGTGTAGAGGAAAAAAAATGCTCAAAATGGTCATGACTACTTCAAGGATTTCAAAGATTGTCTTGATGGCCAGGAATTAGACTTATATCTCAAATATTTCAGGAAACTGCCTTTTCTTAGCTATAGAATGGGAATAACAATAATGCCTAGTCTGTACAGGTTATTTTGAGAAAAAAAAATGAAATAATATTTGTAAAAGTACTTAACATAGTGGTAAGCACATAGAAGGTGCTGTAGAAATCTTATTCTGCTCTCTTTCCCTTTGTTCCATTTGACACCAGAGAGCAAAATCAAGAGAAATAGGTGGAAGATCAAAAAAGGAAATTTAGACTGACAGAAAACAATTCTTACTCTACTCACAGAACTTATGTCAAGGAGCAGTGGGTTCCCCATCCTCAAAAGATTTTAAATAGATTGGACAACCACTTCTTAGACATATTATTGTCTAGATTGTTTCACTATATGGTTACTGAGGTGCCTTTCAACTCAAATTCTTTGATTTGACATCTAAATCTTTAACCTTATTTGGTTTGAGTTATCACTGACATTTTAACCTCTCGTCACATAGCTTACTTTCTAATATTTCTACATTTTCAGTCATTCTACCTTTTTTTTTTTTTTTAATAGAAGCTTATAGTTTTTTCTCAGTGTCTATGAAGTTTAGAATTGAAGATAATTATTCCTGGAAGCCAACTATAATAATGGAATATAGATTATATTATTCACATTGTGTATGTGTATGTTTTATTTCTACAGATAGCAGTGAATGTCTTGCTGATGACTGCAGTATAATTGCTGGTGGAAATCTTATAGGTTGGCATCCAGATTCTGCTGCTGTTCTGTGGAGAAGAATCTTGGGAATCCTTGGAGATGTTAACAAGATCCAGTCACCCAAAATTCATGCCAAAGTTTTTGGCTATCTCTATGAACTCTGGTATAAACTAGCAAAGGTATTCTTTTCCATTTTACCTTTTCTCTAATATAGTACAACTTATTTACTATTAAAATGTTGCTGTTTGCTACATTTAAGATATAACTTGGATATTTGAATATATTTTATGCTTATTCTAAAAACCAAATAAAGAATAGTAATTTTACATGTAAAACATGGAAATTTTTCTTATGGAATGATTTTATTTTTATTTTGTTTTCTCAAGAAATGACCTGACAGAATCTGGGTGGGAACATATTGAAATTCATAGATAATTTCTGTCACTTTTATAAAAAAATAGACTAACTGCCAAATAAGCATTCATTCTGTTATAGTAAAGAATAGTGAATTAATATTAAGTTGAAAATTGTTTTATTTCATTATATCAATGCCAGTTCATTTATATGAAGACAAAGATATACTTCTCAGAGGTTAATATTTGGGATACAGGTCGAAAAATATTTATAGACTGTATTTTCTTGTTTATTATAAAAAAATCAGGGAAGAATTTTGAGCAAACTTTTTTTTATCTTCTGATATTTTTTATGGTATTATTAGTAATATGCCCTCTAATGAATATTCCTTCTGTTTAGATACGGGATAACCTAGCAATAAGTTTGGATAATCAAACTTCTCCATCTCCTCCTGTCTTGATCCCACCACTTCGAATGTTTGCATCATGGCTGTTTAAGGTGAGTTAATAAGTTTCTTACATTAAATGTAATGAAAAATTATTGATAATTTTTGTTTTTTACATTATTACATCCCTTTGTATTCTTCCTCTTATTTCTTCCATTTAACAAAGAGGAAAACATGATTAAAAAATTATATACATAATTTGAACTTTAAAAAGACATTAAAAAGATTATTAAAAAAGATTAGTATAAAGATAAGGATAAGATATTAAGGTTCACTATCAATGTATAGAATTTAATTGCAATATAGAACAACTTAAATTGGGCATTAGTAAAAATTACTTGTTCTTTTCAGGCCGCTACATTGCCAGATGAATATAAAGAAGGTAAATTGCAAGCGTACAGGCTAATCTGTGCTATGATGACCAGACGCCAAGATGTTTTGCCAAATTCTGATTTCCTGGTGCATTTTTATCTTGTTATGCATATTGGCTTAACTAGTGAAGATCAGGTATGTTCTTTGTTCTCTAATTTTAATTAGTGATTATCATTTCAAATGCCTATCAGTTTTAAGAAATATGATAGTTTGGATAAAAATAACTTAAGAATTGGAAATGCATGAAGATTTGAATGATTTCTCTAAAGACAGCATGGGGAGGAAAAGACAGAACTTGGGTTTCCAAGTTGAATTTGTTGACTGAAATATTTCTGTATTTTTTGGGGAGTGACTTCTAACTTCTCCCATATATTTATACTTTATATAAATAGCAATGGCAAATTGGTTTTTAGTATACATTATTTGAAAAATTCCATAGTAAAATAGGGCTTTTTTTATATATCAGAATTAAACTGATCCTCAAAAGTAGGCCTCTACTTCTTATTCAGTTACTGTCAGGATAGTGTATTGAATTTATAGATGTAAGAACATTTCTGTTCTTGATTTAGATTAGGCTTTTGAGACATTTTAGAGAGAGAAGGTTGTCTATAGTCTGGGACATTTGACAATATTTTGCTGTTAATGACTGTTCATTGAAGTAGCTATCATAATTCTAATAAAGTTGTTAAGAAGTTACTTCAGAAGGAGATGCTATCTGTGAAAGTATCCATACTTGTAAAACTAAATTATTCAATTTTTTTCTTATGGTGAGGATTTGTGATTTCCCCAAATTTTTATAATTATTGATTTTGGAATGTGCCAAGGAAAGGGGTAGCAACTGGTTACATTCCCCTTCTCCAAAGGACTCCTCACAAACTGAAAATAAGAGAACTTGACGTTAAGATCTTTAGACAGTTGCTATTCTATTGAGTTTCCAGTAATCATAAGAAAAACATAGAAGTGGCAACTTGTACATCCTGAAATTGCGTAGCTGAAATATAATAACGGCTTATAGATAAACAGGTTGTGCAAGGAAAACCTATTAGTGAACACTGTGCTTTTTTCTTTGTATTCAGCACTTAGCATCATGTCTGTCTTCTAGTAAGTAGGTACTTAATATATACCTGTTGATTGTTAAAATTAAATAGATTGGAAGGAATGCTATTTTGAGGTGCCCTCTCACTATTTTTGTTTTTGTTTAAAATTATTTCTTTAGCATTCTTTTAGATAAATGAATCTACATTTGTAAATAAACTGAAAGTGCTATACCAGGATTTGCTGATTAATACCATAATCCTAGAGTTTGTAATATTTTTATACTTGTTGAAAGCAGCTTTTCTACATGGATTATAGGTTCAAAGTTGAAATCCATAGCATCCTGAATTTGGAGTCTTTGATGTCCGTTGAGCTGATCATGGATTTAGAAGTGGAAAAGTTTCTTAGAGGTTCTTTTCAGACTTTCACTAACCCTTTCATTTTTCATATTAGTGGATTGACACTTAGGGTGTAAGAGACTTATATTTATTATTCATATATTGAGGTTTTTTGCATTGGCTATAAAAATAACGAAGTATCCACAGTCTTTAATTTCTCATACTTCAATTTTCCATTCATTCAAGCTTGTACTCTTTCTTTATCTTCCACTTAACCACTTACTAACTGGTTTCTGACTCCACTTACTCAAAAGAAACTGATCATTTCAAGTTTATCTTGTTATCAAGTTATCTCTTAACTGTCAGATCCATTCATTTTTTTTTTTCTCAGTACTCATTCTACTTGGCAATAAATTTAGCTTTTGAAGTTGAATTTTCCCATATAGAAATTTCTGTAGAAATATTTTTCTTCCTGGGTTTCTGGAACAGGGCTATCTCTTGGTTCTCCCGATATTTCTCAGACTACTCCTCAGTCTGCTTTGCTCAGTCAGCATCCTTCTTCACACTTTTATCTTCCAACCATTAATGACAAAACAGCAGAAAGATATGACTATTTAAAAGATGAGTTTTTATTCAGGGAGAACCTTAGGTGATTAAAGGAAAGGGAGGAGACTGCATCTCCTAATTTTTCCCAGTCTGGAAATACAGAGATCACTGACCAATACTGGTTGTCAATGAAGTTTAAACCTGTTCTTTCTTTTTTTTAGAACCTCAACTGTTTTGCCTCTCCAATCTCAGATAGCAAGTCAAGAGATGCGTACTCGTGGGAAAAAAAGAGCAAAGTTGATCTGTCTGGATCAGTGATTTGTTTTCAGCAAATTAGGATCATTTTATCTCTTCCTCTCCCATCTCCCTCTCCCATTCCTTTCTCCCTCTCCCTCTCCATCTCCATAAGCACCTTAGTGGCATAATAGATAGCTCCAGGCATATACAACCCCGGGCAAGTCATTTAACTGGTATATTTATCAGTTTTCTCACCTATAAAAAAGGAATAATAGTATCTACCTCCCTGGGTTGATGTAGAAATCAGATGAAAAACACTTAGCACAGTGCCTGAAACATAATGGTATTTAATTAATGCTTGTTTTCTTCCTTATCCTTTCCCTTATTATCATTATTCTTTTAATTTCTTTCTTTTGTCTTATTGCTATTGCTAGCATTTCTAAAATTGTGTCAAATAATAATAGGGAAAGTAAGCATCTTTGAATTAGAAAAGCTAGTACATCCCCATTGCATATGGTACTTAATTTTGATTTTAGTTTGATGTTTTTTATACTTAAGAAGAAAAAAAAAAAAGGTTTGTGTATCCTCACAGTTTGTCAGGTTTTTTTTTGTGTCTATTGAGGTAATCATGTGCAATAGATATGGTACCAAAAAGAAATATAAATGCTCAAAGGATTACAAGTCAGGCAGTTTTTCTCAGGCATGTAAATGTATTGCTCCCTAAACTTACAGTCATTCTTGTCTGATAGAGAGGGCCCAATTTCTGGATCTCTGCCATTATATCTAATCATTGTTGCTCGGCAGATTCTTAGGAACTGAGTGACCTTGGGGCAATCAGATGATCTGGATGCCACCCTCTCCAAAGGACATTGTGATTAGGAAAATTTGCCAATCTTGCATACCTAGATTAGTTGAAGTTTGCTAATTTATTCAACTGATTATGATCAAGAGAGCCTTGCATCTCGTCTTAATGTAGTTGACTCAACCACTATTGGTTACATAGGAACTTTCTGATCCATAGGTTGGTCAATCAGTGGTCAAATTGTTCTGTTAGCTACGGTCTAGCTAGCCTAGCAATAGCACAATTCTAACATTATGATTAATAATGTTGATTGTTTTCTTAATGTTGAACCATCCCCGCATCCTTAATGTAAATTCAACTTGGTCATAATGAATTATTTCTTGTATGAATTGCTATAGCCTTTTTTTTTTCCTTTTTTGCTGAGGCAGTCGGGGTTAAGTGACTTGCCCAGGGTCACACAACTACGAAGTGTTAAGTAACTGAGGCCAGATTTGAACTCAGGTCTTCCTGACTTCGGGGCTGGTGCTCTATCCACTGGGCCACCTAGCTACCCCACGGTAGCCTTTTAAAGGAGATTTTATTTAAAGTTAAAAAAAAAAAACAAAAAAAAAACTTCATTAATGACATTGTATAGTTCTCTTTTATTTATACTTCCCGAGTTTAGGTATTAGGAGCATATTTGTCTCATAAAAGGAATCTGGTAGAATTTTTCTTCTTCAGTTTTTGAAAATAATTTGAGTAGTATTGATATTTTTTAAAAAGTTTAATAGAATTCTCTAATGTTTCTTAAAGGCTTGAATTTTTTTAAAAAATCAAAACATTTATGATGTGTTATATTCTCTAGTATTTAGACATAGAAAGAGTATTTAATAATAATTGTAATTGCATTTTAAGATGTGCAAAATGCTTTGCAGATATTATCTTATTTTCTCTCAGAGGCATGTGCTATCATTATCTCCATTTTACAGAGATTTGTAGAGATTAAATGATTTGCTCAGTCACACAGCTAGTAAGTTTCTGAGGCTGGATTTGAACTTGGTCTTCCTGACTCCAGTTGCTTTATGTACTGTGTCAATTAGCATGCTGTCATTTCACTTTGCAGAAAAAAATGAAGTTTTTAATGTTCATACTTAACATCATTTTTCAGATTTCATAATAATTTTCTAGTTACATAAAAGATAGGTGATCTTTTACCTTTAGTGGTCAAATGTATACTTTTTAAGTGGCAAATCAGTGCTACTAATTCATTCTTTATTGTTGTTCTAGGCAAAAATAAGAGAATTATAAATCTCAATAGGTCTATTGTTTAAAGCGTCAGGATATGGAATTTTTTATTTTTATTGATTGATTGATTTGGTAATTGACTTTTTCTTTAATGTTAATAAATTTCCTTATATACTATGCTAAGTTCGAATTAGCAACTACATAATTACTATAAGGATCCTAAATGTAGTTTTTCTGAAAAGGGCATAAAAGATAAATTTTAATCCTTTGTCAAAAGAATAGAATTTCTACTAATAAAAAACCAAATTCTCATTAAAGCAGGACATTCTGTGTCACTAAATTTAATTTTTGCTTTGAATCTCTTAATCGGTTATTGTGGTTTTTAAAAAATCAAAATCTATTTTTGAATATACACTTAATGTGTTTATATAATAGATACAGTATGCTACACACACACACGCATGCGTGCAGGCGTGCGTGTGTGTGTATACATACTTTATAAGTAATTAAAAGGAAATAGAAAAACTCATTTGGAGCTAGAAATGATTTAGTAGTAATTAATTGTAAATTTCTTATTTTATATAGGACACAGGTTTAGAGAATTTTAAGTGACTCTTCCGAGTTTGGACAGGTGAATATATGACTGATGTGGAATTTAAACCAAGTCCTCTGACTAAAATGCAGTATTATTCTACATTGTCTCCCATTAGGCATTTACTTTTGTTTTCTCCTGTCAAATATCATTCTTGCCATAATAGATAGTTAATTTCTATTTTTCCTGTGGTAAAAGGTAGTTGCTTTTAGTGCTTTTAGAAGACCCTGGCTGAAATTCTTTCTCTGATGCTTTGACTTTTGATATTCCTGGACCTCATTGTCTTTATCCATAAAAGTTAGTATTTTGGAGTAGATGGCCCTCAGGAGAGCCTGGTTCTGAATGTGTGGAGCTATAAAAGAGTTGTCTAGACATTTACATTTTTATGGTCTCTGACACCAGAAATATCAGTTGGATTGAGAAAAAACTTGGAATTTTTCTATATAAAGAGATTTTTGTTACTTAAAATTCCTTTGCTTTTGAGTGGAGTAATTCAAAATAAAACATTTAAAAAAATAATAATTTTTTCCATTACAGGTTAAAATTACTTTAGTCCTAAATTGAATTTCTGATTTCTGCCTCTGGGTGGCACACTTGACTGCTTATTTTTAGCCATGCATTAGTATTTCCATGATTTAACTGGAAAATTACTGAAAGAACCAGGATACTTTTAGTGTGATCATCTATTGTATCTTTACAAATTGGCATTTATATTAAAAACCGGAAACTTGCTGACAAACTTTCCAGCAAATGATAATTGAAGTACTAGTAATAGATCATAAGTTGAGCATGAAAGCTCAACATTATACATTTTATGATCTTTAAAAAAAATGAAATAATCCTTTAAAAAAAGACTAATGACAGTACAGTAATTTTTTTAAATTTCACAGAAGATTTTTGGTTGTAAAAAATGGCACAGTTGCATAAATTATCCTGTCTAGCATGACTTTTCCAAATAATTTAATAGGTTTTTTTTTAGTGATAATACTGTCAAGAAATAACTTGTATAGACTACAATAAATAAGTTGACTAAAATAAACAATTGATATCTAATGTACAAAACTATTGAATATCAGTGTCTTTGAAAAAAACCATAGATAGGTTGCAAAATCTGGTGTAACAGTAGGAAACAAATTTTTTAGTCTTATTATTGTAAATCTTTAGTGGTTCTTTATTGCCTGTAGAATCAAATATCCACTCCTCTGTTTGGCAGTCCTTCACAATCAGGCTCCAGCCTACTTTTCCAGATTATATCCTGTTACTCCTCTTGACTCAATCTAAGATTCAGCCAAAGTGGTTTTCTCTTTTTTGTGTGTGTGTATTTGTACTACCTGTCCCCTGTCCTTGACATACACTCTGTACTCACCTTTCCCCTTTATAATCTCAAGTTTCTATCAAAATTTAGCTTAAGCACCATTTTTTTATTGAAATTTCTTTTCTGATCTCTAGCTGCTACTTCCTCCATCCTGAAAAATCTTACATTTAATTTATATATGTTTTTATATTTATGCAAATACTTGTGTAAAATTTGGGTAAAATCAAATGTAATCTCCCAAAGGGTAGGAATTATTTCATTTTTATATCCCCAGCACCAAGCACAGAGCTTGACACTTAATAAAAGAATATTGATTTACTTTAAACAATTTTTTTGAAGGAGCTACTTATTAATATACAGAATTTTACTTTAGTAACAAAATTACCTTATCAGATAAAACTTACTACATTGTAAGTATTTATAGTTTTGCAGGGTTACAGAAAATCATTTTCTTTTATTTTTGAAGAGGAAAGGAAAAATAAAAGCTTTCATTCACTTTTGTCATTCTTGGAAGCTTGAGAGGAAAAAAAGGAAAATAACAAGGATTTATTAAATGCTTACTTTATGCCAAGTACTGTGTGGAATACTTTACATATATTTATTTTGATTCTCACAGCTCCTATTTGAGATGGATTTTATTATCATTCCCATTTTACATTTGGGGAAAGTGAAGCAAATGGGACTTAAGTGACTTGCCCATAGTGTCACACAGTTAAGTTTCAAATGTCAAATTTGAACCTGGCTTCAATGGAGAAGGGGAAGTGAAGGAATTGATTAAAGTTCTTATTGATCTGTGTATTCCGAGTATTTTGGGATTTTTATCAAGATGATTCCTTTGGGTTCAACGACAGTCTTCTATGCATTGCTGTGGTAGTTGACATAACATTTTAACAAATATCTAAAGTTCTTTTTAGCTTGGATTTTAAATTCTTAAATTTGCTCCTTTTTAATTTACCTTTGCCCTGGTCCTAATATTATGTGAGGCATTCTTTGTCCTCTCGTAATCTAGAAACTTCTTTCCTTAGTTGTTTTCCTACCTCATGAGTTCTCTAACTTTTGAAGGTCTCTATGCTTTCCTCAAAGACAGTTTCTCCACTAATGCTCTGCCAGTTCTTCTACCTTTGGTTGCATAAAAGTATCTTAACATAAAAGGATCCACGAGTCAAATTTATTAAGAACAGTTCCTGTTAATTCATTTTTATTTAAAACATGGAAAGATCAATATGTGTGAAATGGAAAAGGACAGTTAGAGAAAGGAATTTTATTTTCATGTTTCTAAGAACATATCAAAGACTGGAACATTTTCATTGTTTAAAATAAGTAAACTATTCTTTAACAATGTCTTACAGATTTTGTCTTAATATAATTTTTCTCTCAAGACATCAAAGCGAATTTCCCTTTTAAATGCAAAGCCTACATAACTGAAAAGTTAGCACTTGGTAATTTGCAGGCAGAACTTTGAGACAATTTGAGCCTATCATTCTTTTCTATTACAAAGAGAGCTGATCTTCCTTGAACATTAATAATGTGTCATCTTATTTTCTTATAATGGTTTTGTTTATTTAAATAAAATAGGGCTTAACTACAGTGATTTTGATTAGTTTTCTGACAACCATAAAGTACTATTACATCTTCATAATATAAAACCTTAACTATGCACATTTTCAAGATTTCTCAACATTAATTTACCTTTTCTTCCTCTTATTCCTGAATATAAATGTACAAATGTATCAGTTCAGTTTTTCACAGTGAAATAAATACACTTAATGTTTATATGAAAGGCAACCTGATATAGAGGTTAGAATGCTGAATATAGAGACAGGAAGACCTGGATTCAGATCTAACTAATGTCTGATTCTTACTAGCTTTGTGTAAATGAATGAGAAAATCTGGTTTTTAATGCCTCTAGCAATTGTTTAAGACTGTCCATTTACAGAAGATTTACTTATCAAGAGAATTGCCAGACCCAGAGTTCCCTGCAAGATGATTTTAGATCTAAAAATGTGAAAGGGATTATAGAGATCATTCTAGTTGAACTCCCTCATTTTCTAGATGAGGAAACTGAGGCCCAAAGAATGTAAGTGACTTGGCCAAGAATAAAATGGTAAATAAGATATGAACTCTAGTTAGTCCTCTGACTCAAAAGTCAGTATTTTCCACTTCATGTTTGGTCATGTTTCTACCTCCTCTCCCTGAAAAGCTGAATGTTATATTTACATTTTATTTAAATTTTCTTATGTGACTTTCAGTTTTCACTAAATTATAGCCAATTTTATGTAAAATTTTATTTTTCAGATCTCTTCTAATCATGCTAGTTTCTCTAGTTTTGGTTAAAGTGTAAACATTTATTTTTAAAATTGTAATTGAGATTAATTTTTATTTCATGTCAATTCAGAAGAAAATATCTATATGTAGTAAAGTTTAATATTCTATTCCAGAAGCTAAAGATGGCTTATGATTCTTATCAGAAATTTCTCTGATCTCTCATGAGGTATATGATGGAATAATGAAATAATAAACAGTCGTCTGTAAAAAGATCCCAAGGGTGCACTCAATGAGAATAAGACTCAGCAGTGAACTTGGAAAGCAAGGTCTAGGGGAAATGCTTGTAAATTGGCCATACCTGAATCTTTTAATAACATCAGACAGCCTGTATCATGTAGTGATATGTAATAATTGCATCACCTTTTCCCAAGAAAAATAAATCATTTTCAATGCTGGGAATTCAGTAATGCTAATAACACATGAGGAGATAGAAATATATTTTTCTAGTATATGTTGAGGGAAAAAATAAGAAAATACTTTTATCTCAAATAAAATATTGATAGAAGTTCTGTGTTTTTTTTTCTTATATCTGTCTCTTATTAGGATATACATCTTACATTTCTACCAGTTTTTTTTTTTTTAATTTTACTTTCTCCCATAATTTGGATTGCATTAGTCATGTTAGGAAAGTTTGTTTTACCATAAGCCTAGCCAACCTCCTCCCCATTCTCCCCCTCCCCCCCCAAAAAAAGACATTTTCATGAAACTTGAAGGCCTACTCACCTCATGTCTCCTCTTTGTTAAGATTAAATACTAATGTAGGTATGTTTCATTGGAATATTTAGGGTAGATAAATTTCTGATACAGTTCATTTTTTAAAATTGAAGCAATTGTACAGCTGAGCAGCCTTAATTAGGTTAAGTAAACATAGGAACATTTCTAAACTTTTTAAGACTAGAGAAACAAATATTTCTAAAATTGTTTTCATTTTATAAAATAATTAGATTAATTGAATAAAATTTTATCATTTGTCTTTTTTCTGTCAGGCAATCTATCAATCAGTTCAGGTTAAATATAACATATAATATATTAATCTTTATTATGAACTGGTATTTATTGATAGATTAACTGTATAAACTATTAAGGTTAGCCACTATAGGGAATCCAAAGTAGATTAAATGAAGTTACTGCCTCCTAGAAATACATACTTTATTTAAAGAAATTTGTCATGCTCACTTGAAAAAGTAGCCTTATATGGTGTTTTAATACTCTAATAAGTTCATGATGAGCAGTACAGACATTAGGTTTTATGGAAGTTCAGAAAAGAAAGATGCTTCTGGCTGCATTGATCAGGAAAGGATTTGAGAAGGTAGGTTTGGAATTGAGGCTTCACTTGAAAGTTGGAGTTTCCTTAAAAGTCAACAAGCATTTATTAAGACCATGTTATTCTCAGTAATACAATGACCCAAGACTGCTTTGAAGGACTTATGAAGAAAAATGCTATCCACACCCAGAGGAAGAACTGATTGTGTCTGAATACAGATTGAAGCATACCTTTTTTTTTTTTTTTTATAAACTTTATTTTTCTTAAGTTTTTTTTTTTTTGTGCAGGGGAAATCTGTTTTCTCTTGCAACATGATTTTAATGGAAATTTTTTGTATAACTTCATATGTGCTTTCTCAAAAGTGTGGGGGTGAAGAGGGAGGAGGGGAGAGAATGTGGAACTCAAAAATTTTAAAAACAAATGTAAAAAAATTGTTTTACATTCAACTTGAAAAAAACCCCAGACATTTATTAAGCACCTACTGTGTTAGATAGATGGGGAGGCAGTTAAATGACCACTGAGTCATAGATAGAGCTCTGGGCCTGGAGTCAGGAAGACTTGAGTTCATAGCTGATTCCAGACACTTATTAGCTATGTAATTCTAGGTTAAGTCACTTTACCTTTGATGTAATCCCCTGCAGAAGGAAATAGCAATATGTAGTCCACAGGGCCACAAAGAGTCAGGCACAACTAAGCAGCTGAATAAGAACAGCAGCATCCCAGACAAGTATTGGGGATACAAAGGAAGGCAAAAAGTTGTCTTCAAGGAGTTCATCATCTTTTGAAAGAGACAATGGACAAATAGCTGGGGTTGTTGTTTATCCTTCATTTTTGAAAAGGACCATTGCCATGGGCAGAGTTGTACACAGTGCTTAGCTTCTCTCTTTCCTCCAACCTCATCAGAGTTCAGTGGCAAGACAAAAGTCAAGATGACTGGAGATGGGCCGGGATGTGGCGGGTGATCTTGGGGTCTCTGATGTCTGATCAAGTGTTTCCTAGTGCTTGCCTCACTGACCTCATGGCCGTTGGACCAATTGGTCTCTTGTAGCCCGGGGCGGGAGGGGAAAAGTCTTTACATGTAGGGCATGCATTCCCCTAACTCACTGACAAGTTATCCTTAACCAGATCTAGCCCATCTAATAAGATGGTTTACTGGGCTGTGGCCACTGTGCATGTTAGAGCTTCTTGGAGCCACAGGTAAGAATTGGACCAGTTGGACAAGGACTGAAAAGGATTCAACAAGCCCTCACAACAGAGGCCCTAATCTGTGCTGTTGTTCTCTTCATTATAAAAATATCTTTTATTTTAACACATTGACAAAAATTACAAAACATTAGACATAGATGGGCATAACATATTAGGAAGGAGAATCCAAATTGGTGAGAAGATAAATCTATTGAATTATTTATAAATTTTTTCTTTGAATTATTTGTGGATTTTTAAATTCATTTCTTTTCTTTTATTCTGTATACATTGCTCTTTTTGAAAAGTTTTTACTGTTTTGTTTTTACATCTTTATAGTTTTCCTCAGCATCTTTTTCTAGCCCCTCCCAGAGAGCTATGCTATATAACTAACAAATTTTTTTTAAAGACAAAAGGGAAAAAAAAAACACAATTGATTAAGGCATTGAAAATATCCAAGAATGTATTCAGTAGCTTGAACCTCCTGCTTCTATGAAGAAATAGGTTGAAAGTCCTCTTATATCTCTTTTTTTCAAGCCATGCTTGATCCTTATAATTTTGTTTCATTTTCTTTTTGCTTTTTCTTTGAGAGTGGTAGGGTGTTCTTTCCACTTATATTGTTGTAATCATTCTATATATTGTTTTCTTGGTTCTCAGTGCTCAGCTCCAATTCATATACTTTGTTTTTCTACACTTCTTTGCATTCATTACATACATTGTTCCTTTTAGCATTTCTATTTCATGAACTTCAGTTTATTTAATCATTCCTCAGTTAATGGAATTTGTTTCTATTTTTTTTTTTTGCCATTACAAACAAGTTCTATAAATATATTATTGTTTGGAGGGACTTCCTTATCAGTTGTGTTCTTTGGATATAAGTCCAGAAATGGCATTTCTGGTTCAAAGAATATAGACAACTTTAATCACTTAATTTATATAATTCAAAAGTGCTTTTCAAAATAGTTGTAGAAATTTACAACTCTGCTAACAATGCATTAGAATATCTGTTATACCACAACTTTCCAAACATTGAATAATTACCATTTTTATCAGTTTTGATTATTTGTAGGGTGAAATTTAAACTATAGGACAGTTTGACTGAGGTGGTTTTGGAATTCCATATTTGGGGAATTGTAAAACTGAAAAAGACCACAGACATAATTTAATCCAAACCTCTCATTTTGAAAGCAAGCCACTGAACTCTGAGCTTGAGAAATGTAATATACTACTAATTGACTACTACATATTGTGGAATTGATACTAGAAATATATATATATATACATGTATGTAAATATACACACATTTGTTATTTGTATATCTTGGGTTGCAAACCTTTTCAAAGAAATTTGATAGAATTTATAAAAAATATTTAACCATTTCTCTTCTTGAATTAGGTGCATTGATTTTGTGTATGCAGACGTTTTTCAATTTCATGTCATCAAAGTTGTCTCTTTTATCTTTTGTAATTGCCTCTGCCTCTAAGGGAGAGGGAAAGAGGAATTTTTTCCCCTAGGTAATATTAGTTTTCTACTTTATCAAATATTGGGCTATTGAGTTCCATTTTTTCTGATTCTGCCTTATCCTGTCTATTCCTCAATTTCTTTTGTGTTCACAATTTTGTTGGCATATAATTGTGAATAATATATCATGATCATACCTTTTATTCTGGTTTTTGTGACATCAGTTACTATTTTGTTGAATTGATTTTCTGCCCTCATATATTGCTTTTCATTGTGTATACTTTTTTTTTTTCAAGAAAGCATTGAGATAAAAAAAACAAAATGAAATTGTAAAGATATCTGAGCTCTGTATGGCCTTCAGTGATATCACCTCTGTCCAGTTACATTACATTTCTCAAGCTCAGAGTTCAGTGGCTTGCTTTCAAAATGAGAGGTTCAGATTAAATTATGTCTGTGGTCTTTTTCAATTTTAAAATTCTCTAAATATGTAATTCCAAAAATCACTTGAGTCAAAATTCTGCCTATCATTTAAATTTTTAATTTATTTTTCTAATAAAAGTGTCTTACATTTGTTATAGCATTTAATAAATTACAAAGAACTTGTCATGTGTGCTTAATTTACAAATCAAAATGAGATTTTACATATGAGATTAAAATGCACATGTGTATTCATACATACATGCACACACATGTGTTAACAATACCTATATATGCACTTATGCATGCACATGCATACCTATCTATACATATACATCCATTCATGTGGTGTGTATTTAATCATTTGATCCTTATGAGTTATGGTAAACACAAACACCTCTATTTTATGAAGGATTATACTGAAGCTTATTGGGATTAATTTATTGAAGTTCATATAGCTAGTGAGTAACAGAACGGGGACAACACCTAAAGTTTTTTGACTCTTATTCCAGTGCTTTTTAAAAATGTATAAGATCTTCTCATATTGTAGTTTAAATTAAGTAATATTTTATTATTTATTATAACTTAAACTAATTGTTTTGAATATATAGTGTGGTTTTCGTTATTATGTGAGTTTGAAGAATGATTAAAATGAAGTTATTGTTGTGAATTTTATTTGCCATTTTTGACAGACTCATAATACCACTGCAGTTTGGAAATAAAGAAGTACTTAATAGTACTATGTATCAATTGAATTTCTTTGAAACTTTGACTTTTATCCTAGGGGATGATTTAATTTTTTTAATAAAAACCAGTGCGCAGTAAATCTTAATTAGTTGTGATAGATATATTCTGGATAGTTTTGACAAGCAAGAATGGAAGAACAATGGAGCTAATTAACCTCTAAAGATGAAAATGTTTCTGTGAAAATACATGTGTGTCATAATTGCACTCATTTTTGCAATTCAGATTATAGCTAAATGCATGGAATATACAAGAATGGATTCCATTAATTAACAGCAATAATTAAATTTAATTAAAGAAAACTTAAAAATAAATTTATAGTTTTCAAGCTCTTTTCAATTTGATGTTTTTATGTTATCTCAGTACATGGGCTACCAGTGGTCTTTGCAGTTCTTTGACATAAAAAGTATAAGGAATTGAATACAGAAGAAGAAATAGAATTCTTTCAACCTTTTCAAATATAAGTACAACAGCCTCCTTCTGAAAGGAGATTTTAAAGTATTTAAACATTATTATTCTTTATAAGTTTTTTGTGAAGAAGGAATCACATCTAAATCCTTGCCATTATTCTATTTTTTTTTCAGAGATAGATTATTTTGCTTTATTTGACCTCTGGCAAATTTTTTTAAACTTAAGAACTCTCTCATAGAGTCTCATAAGTAGCATCACTTTCAGTCTTCTGAAGTTCTTTAAGATCTTAATTTGTTTAAGTTTCATTGTAAGTAATAGCTCTTCCATATTCTCATTAAAAATAGGGGGCTGGGGGAGCTGTATAGTATGTAGAATTTAAAAAAGATCAAATGTATAATAGAGGAGCTCAATTATAGGTTAAACCCCTCCCCTTTTTAACACTGTATTTTATAGCCTTTCATTCCATTACTTTCTTGTAGTTTTCAGTGCTTTTCTGATATTGAACATGTGCCAAAATTCCCTAATAAATATATTAACTATTTGTATTCTTGATGCGCTATGAAAAGAAAAATTAAAAAAGAAAAAAAAGAAAAAGAAAAAGATGTGGTCTGTTGAGGGACCTGAGAAGGAGTTGATTTTTGTTGTCTCTTGTCAAGTGCCTCTTCTTTCCTTCAAACATCCAAATCTTACCTATCCAAAAATCTTTACTTGACCCTACCATTTCTTCAATGTATTCTATATCTCTTCTATTTTTCTGTCAAATTAATTTTTTTTTGCTTCCCAAAATGCTTTTTATCCTTGCATACTAGTTAGTTGCCTTTCTGATATGAAGTAAGCAAACTTCTACTTTATTAGTCTTCTGGAATTGAGTTTAATCTTTTAATTGATGAGTTCTTAAGTGTTTCACAATTATTTAGTTTAATAATATTGATGCTGTAATATAAATTGTTCTAGTTCTTATCTGACTCTTCCTCAGTTTATATAAATCTTTCCATGTCTTTAAGAAACCATCTTTTGCTTAAATTTACTTCCCTCACACTATTATCCTTTTATATTCATATACCACAACAAAGAGTATTACATGAAGTCTCTACACCGAGGGAAGGACTTTAGAGGAAGTTTTGAGATCTTTTTAACATATTTCTTGCATGTGTGCTTCAGTACTATTTGGTCTAAGTTTAAACTTACTTCTCCCAAGGATGCTGTGTGTATTTGTGGGAAAAAGTAAACCAGGTTCTTAGAAAGATGTTTTGTATTAACTGTTATCTGAACAAATACCTTTGATAAGTACTAGTTGAGACTACAGCATAACTGTCAATTGGGGACTACTGCATTTGGCCCTCAGGACCTAGAAGTGTAGTTCCTGAGAGTTATTGTTAAAATCTTGAGAGGAGAAATACACCTCCTTCTCCTGCTGTCCTCCCACTCTCATTTTTTCCCCTCCTTTTTTTCTTCACCAAATGTGGTCCCACTTCACTTGGGTACCATATCCTTACATGTAGATGCTACACAAGAATATTTTTGATTGCTTATGTTTTGACAGATATTTTGTGGGTTTGAGTATTAGATTTTTTTAAATAAAATTATCTTGTTTTAACTGGCTTTATTTATTTATTTACTTTCCAAAAAGTTGGGACAGCATATTTTTTCTTAGTTTTCATTTTATGATTTCTTGAAACATAGTTCTGAAAAAAAAAACAGGCTTTAAAAAAGCCTATTGTGTTTAAAATGGGATTACTCCTTTAAATCCAAATCACTCTGACTTTCTCTGAATGGCCAATAATAACCCCCAGCCCAAGTTTCTGTGGCTCTTTATTTAAGTTTTGATGCCTTAGAATGAGTGTAAATAGCATTGTTTTTTTGTTCTGGCCAGAGGCTTTTCAGGACCTTCCTCTAGCAGATTGATATTTTTTGTGTTGGTCAATTAGGCTGCCTTTTGTCTCAGTTCTTTTAGACCTTGAAGGGCATTGCTTTAGACAAACTCAGCCTAGAAAAGACTTTCATTTAGAAAGACCAAGGTCACCCCCTACATAGACACTTGTCTTGCTACTGAACTCCGATGACTGAGTTGGTCATCTGATGGTGCAACTGTGCCTCACTTACATCCAGTTTACATGCAAGTCAAGCTATCACCCCATGATGTCACTGGTTCTCTTTGAAAACAAAGGATAAACAACACAAAGGACTTTAACTCTACTGGTCTAGATTTAGGCAGGGGCCTTGTCTCTTCCCCCTCCAGTTCATTCTCTACTCAGCTGTCAAATTCATCTTCCTAAAATTCAGTTCTAGGTATGACACTCCCCAGGTTATAACTCTAATGGCCTGCTTTTGTCTTCCAGCATCAAATATAGAACTCTTTATTTGACTTTTAGTGCTCTTCCTAGCCTAGATCTTTCTTCTGATCCACCTTACTCCCCATTTGTGTATACTATGAAATTAATGACAGTGTCTTCCTTGCTATTCCTTGCACACACAGCTCTCTCTCTGGGCTCTGAGTGGTTTTTTTCCTGGCTTTCCTTAATCCCTGGAGTATTCTTCCTTATGCCTGCCTGTCCACTTCCCTGCCTTCTTTCATTCAAGACTCACATACAATTTCAACCTTTTGAAAGAAGTCCCAGGCCTCTTAAATTTTAGTACTTTTCCTTTGTGAGATAGTCCCTAATTTATCTTAAATAGATCATTTTTATAGAGAGTTGCTTACATGTTGTCTCCCCCATTAAACTATAAGCTTCTTGAAAGCAGGAATGCTTTATTTATTTGTGTTCTTTTTTACTTTCCTATACATCCCCAAAACTTGGCAGTGTTGGCACATAGCAAACACATGATAAATTTTAGTTAACTAAACTTCACCTGCACTATTTGAATGCAGATTCCTTGTGAATAGGGATTGCTTCATCCTATTTATTTCTTATTTTATTAAAGATTTATTAAATCTTGTTTTCATTCAGACTGACTCATCTGTGATACTCAGCATCTTTGTCCCTTCAATTTCTCTTCTTTCCTAAGCCTTCCTTTAGAAAGCTCAAAACTTTCCAGGTATATTTTTCTAGCAACAGCTTTGCTTGCTTTCAGCTCCATAAAGCTAGAAACTCCTTGATGTCCCACTCCTCTTTCTGTTTTCCTTTTTTGTATTATTTTCCCCCTTAAGATTGTGCTCCTTGAGGTCAGGGGTTATCTTTTTCTTATTTGTCTTTACCTAGTACATAGTAGGCACTGTATATTTATCAGATACTTGATTTACCTATTTACCAAATTTTATTAGAGTCTTGAAAGCTATTGAAAATTCACTGGCTATCTGTTGATTAGCACTTGTTTTTCCTCAACTATGACTGGTGTTGCCTCCCACTCTCTACAATACAGTTCTATGGAAATTTAATACTTCACCTATCACAAGCCCAATTTTGATCTTTACTCTAAATGAATGATATATTTTCCCTTTTGTTCTATTAAATTATAATTTATGTGTAATTTATTTTCCTTCACATGATGTTATAGTCTTTGGACTTATATGTTCCAGATAGAGTAGCTATGATCATGTTCTTGTCATATTGTGACTTTTTAAGATGTTTGTATGTTAAGAAGTAGATTTCTTTTTGATTTCCAGTTTCAACAGATAATGTGCAATATTGATTGCTTATTTATTGGCTTCAAACATCTGAATGATTTTCTTTTTTTCCCCTATAATTTCTTAAGGGAAATTAAAAAAAAAAGGTGTGTGATGGTATTAAATAAGATATTACTCATTGCCAGTGATGACGTGTGCAAGATACGGTGTAACATGTCATCAAGAGACTGAATGAACACAAAGGAAAGAGTTTTGATGATGATGTGAGATTAAGGGATAATAGATGGAAAAAACTAAATGTTGGTTTGATGCCTGTAAAATATTACAGGAACTCTAGTATATTGGGTGGGAATATCTGTGAAGAATATATGGAATTATGTTATAAGAATCATACAAGATAAAAAGGTACACATAAGCTGTTGAAGAGAGTAATAGTTGAGATTAGCCACATCAATGAAATCACAAATCCATCAAAGCAAGCAAAATATGCTTCACAAAAGTCTTTGTTTTGGTGCCTCAACATAATGAAGAGCCTAATCTATTTGCTAAAGCATAAGCTATATTTAAGGGAAGCTCTAAAGACTTTGAATTATACAGGTCTGATAACAGACCTGTTTTGCTGTCAGTGGACCAAGTTAATATCGAGAATCTAAGTCACCAGAAAGTTATTTTACATGGCAAAGAATTATTTTGGCTGGTAAAATGTATATCAACTCTTGCATGTGATTCACTTCTGTTTTTACACTGATGTGACAGTGATAGAAATGGAAGCAGACCATGCTAAAAATAACCCAATTTAAAAAAAATTTTAAATCACTATATGCCATTTTTATATTGCCTTCATTTCTCTTTTTTTTGCCTTCATTTCTCTCTACCATCCTTTTTAGTGAAAAATGCAACAAGAAAGAAACTTAAAAATTAATTCAGCAAAACCCGCCAACGCATCAACTAAAGCCATAACTATGTTTAGTGTTCCACAACCATTCTTATACATGTCATTCCATAAATTTTCCACTGATGATATATCTAGGATGCTAAAATTCTTTTAATATTTCATAGAAATTAGTGCAGTCCTCAGTATCAAATTAGAATAGCATATTGCTTATCTGGGGGGGCAATATGGTAGAAATATGGATCCTCAGATGATAGGATGGCCAGATATATAGGAATTTGTCACCCTGTAGCTGCCTACTTCTAGATATATATTGGGCCATACTGAAATCAAGTAAGGGAGGGGAATTGCACTGACTCTGTAGTATCATCCTCATTGAGTGCTTAGAGAAGGTGACAATGTTCATGGACTTTAAAATACTTGCACCCTAGATATCAAAGTGAACTCTGCATTAAAGAAATGTAGATAGGAATATATGCACTTTTGATTTTTTAATCTTCATTTTTGTAGACATTGGGGAAATATATATATACATATATATACACACACACATATCTATATCTATCTATCTATATACACAACACATTATTGATGGGATGAAAAATAAAATATGGGGGAAAAGTAGGCTCTCCAATACAAAGATTTTAATGCAAAATGTGTTGAATACTAATGAGGTTAGAAATATGAGGGAAAAGAATTAGAAGTGTGAGAACTGGGAATCTGTTTACATTTTTTAGGTTACTCTGTTATTTATGAATAACTTGATATTTAATTTGTAATTTCCCTTTATTAAAGACATATACTTGTCTTTGCCCTCATGTCCTTTTCTCATTCCTCGTTTTCTTTTCTTTTTATCTTTGTTTCTTTGTGACATTCATTGATTTTGTCATCACAATATTGTGAGAGTTCTCTGATTTTTGTTAACAACTAATTTATCTTGATTTGAGCAGTGTGACTTGTTTAAAATACTAATAATCTTTTGGGGTTGACCATTGTCTAAAGACTTCCTTGACATATATATATAGCCTTCTGCAAAATTTTCAAAGTTGAAATATGGTTCAGATTTCTTACCTTGAAACAGTATATTGCATTTTGCTGAGCAGATAATTTTGAGTTCATGGCTCATGTTTCTTAATGTCTTGTAATAGAAGACATGAGTCTTTGCTTTTGTGACAGAGTGCATTGGCTTTGCCCTTCCCATACTGGTATTTTTAGGTTGTGAGGTGTTTTTTTTTGTTGTTGTTGTTTTGTTTTGTTTTGTTTTTGTTTTTGTTTTGTTTTGTTTTATTGATCCTGTAGGTGATTAGCATGATCAAGTACATCAGAGAGTATGTGGGGTGGAAAGATAAATAGAAAAGGCCAGATTGTTTTTGTCAAGGCCCCAGTATATTCAATGAAAAGTGGTAACCAAATGGGCTAGTTGATTGAGGTTGGGGGACATGGCGAATTCACTCAGCCCATTCTAGCTTGTTTAGGAGTGAGAATTGAGGGCCTTTGATTTAAAGGAGTATGTTGTGACAGATTTGCAGATGTAAAAAAGGAAGCCCTTTTTTGTGAGAATATTGAGATTCTGAGTTCTGTTTATTTGCAGAATTGCTAGTTGAATTTTTTTTTTTTTTTTTTTTTTTTTTTTTTGCTTTATGGAATATACCATTCTATTCTCTCTGGAAATTTCTTGTGAATGTAGATTAATTCTGGTTATTTAACTTGCTTTTCTTTCATATGTAAAGGGCTCTCTCAGTAGCTTGAAAAATTTATTGTTATTGTTATTGAAATTATTAAATTGAACCACTATATGCCTTGGATTTGAAACATGCTTTTTTTCTCATAGCAATCCACAGATTTCTTTTGACTAGATGAACAACAAACTTTTTAAAGCACTTTGTGTTGGGCACTCTGCTAAGCACTAGAGATACAAATAAAAGGGAGGGTGGGAGAATCATTCCTGCCCAGAGTTCATCTTTTAACAGAAGAGACACTATTAAAATACTCTGTGTACATATAATATGTGATCTGCTTCCATGTTAAGAAAATCTTAGGTTTATCCTATTAATATCTCTGAGAAGGATAACTTATTCAATAGGAGTATCAAAGGTAGACTTTCATAGACTTGCACCATTGTAGAACTGGTGAGGCTACCAGAGAATTTTAAACAATAACCTGTTGAGTCAGTTGAATTCAGTGGTTGTTGAGCATGTCTTACAGTGCACAGATATGGAACTCCTGGCAATATTCCTTTTGAGATGTTCATAGAAGACTCTTCCAAAGCTAGTTGAATCTGTTAGATGAGTATTATGAGCATTATACATTGTTTATTTTTAGGTGGTTAAAATGAGAATAATTTGCATATATAATCCCATAAAGATGGAGTTTCCTTTAAAATAAGTTTAATGGGGGTCAAAAAGGAGAGGATGAAATTTCTACAAAATAAGTGTTTGGTTGCCAGGATGGAAGCTTTGTGAGACATAGCCTATTTTACTACATCATCCCTTAAGCTTTCTATCCTGTCATGTATGTTTTGTTAACAACTAATTTATCTTGATTTGAGCAGTGTGACTTGTTTAAAATACTAATCTTTTGGGGTTGACCATTGCACATATATGTGCAATAATTGTTACATCATTAAAACTTATATAATTAACATCTTTTTACTTTATGAAAATAAAAACTAAGTTAAGAATAATTTGTTAATATGTGTAATATTTTCTAGTGGGATACCTTTATATGATTCATTTTGTGGATTTAGAAGAATGGGCTATTTTACTTAATACATGGTTGCAGTATGGGTCATACCTGAATTACCAGTTATCCAAAAAAGTAGAATACAGTTTAGTTCAATGGTCTTTTAAAAAAATTGTCAAGAATTTATTTTCCTTTCCCCACACTTCCACATTCTACTGCAGGAACAACAACAACAAAAAAAGAAAAACAAAACCTCTATCACAAATATAGTTAGGGAATGGGGGAATTTGTTTATCTTATCTCTAATCTCCTTTATGAGAAAAAGGAAAGAAAAATCTTGTGAAATGGGAGAAATGGGGGGAAAAATTAGTTATTGAATTACAGTCATAATCTTGTTATAGATTTTTAAGATGTTAAGTGAATTATTTGTTTAATAATAGTTGGTGTCTTAGTTCAGATTTGGTAATGTTAAAAATTTCAGAAATAATGTCCTTGAATATCTTTCATTGGCTACTGTGTTGAAAAATGTTTGTTTACAAAAATGATGTGTGGCAATAACTATACATATATTCGATTTAAGTATTCTAACATAATTATCATGTAGTAGATATACTATTATCTAGGGTAGGGGTGGGGAGTAGTAGGGGGGAAAAATTTGTAACAGAAAGCTTTGTAAGGGTTAATGTTTAGGAATTACCCATACATATGTTTTGCAAATAAAAAGTATTAATAAAAAAAAAGAAAAATGTTTGTTTACAAAGTTAATCCATTTTAAACTGCCATAAGCTGGAATGTTTTCCATTTTTTGACACTACAGTGCAATATTTTGAATCAAAATGGCCTATAATGACCCCCCCTTTTTTTTTTACTTTTCCATAACAACATGAGAACTAAATTATAGCTGTGCAATTATGTAAACAATGGAAATGCTTCTAGAATGAATCCTCCCTTTTAAAATTTCATTTTGTGTAACTGTTGAAAGGTTTGGTGCTATAATAAACAAAATTATTTTACACATTTATCGTTTTAAAGGTCAATTATGAAAGAACTAAAGAAACAACACTATGCAAAATGAATAAACCAATTTCTGTTGCTGTCACCATATGTTTCTCTTATTGCTTATTTTTTCCCCAGTTACTGTGTACATAGCATTCAATTAAAGGGATTCATTTACCAAGCTGAATAGTTTGTGTTTATGGAGCTGTGCTTTGAAGGAAAGGAAACAACATGCCTCTGTTTGAATTACCTGATTTTTTGCAAGATCACTGATAAGGGACAGATGTTCTCACTTGGTTACTTTCTCATAAACCTGAATCCTTTGATAAGCTGCAAAGCCACTGAATGATTATATTACAATCTAGCTTTTAGCATTTGATCAAAAAAAGAAATAAAAGTTTTAGAACTTGAGTTATGAACTGTTACAGCATTTTGTGTGATAGATTATTTAAAATAAGTATAAGAAAGTTTCTCTGTTTTGCATTAACATACTTTCAGAATTATTTTGAATTTGATGGGCACTCCAAAGTCAGTTTTACCATGACTTTAGTTGAGACTGAAACCTATATAGAGTTATATTTTGACAAAATTGGTTGTAAGATTTATAGAGTAATAATAATTATGGTTTACAAATTAAAAGTAATTTTTAAACTACCAACCTGATTGAGATCTTTATGACAAAAGCACTCTTTAAATCTTAAAATTCTTTGTAAATGTGAACTATTGCTACTTGGAAGTACTTAACAGTTACAAAGAATTTGACTAAAAGTCACAGAATCTGAGGTAGGTTATCTCAGAGATCTGTTAAGATCCATTTCTGAACCAGAATCTCTTTAAAATGCAAATCAAATGGTTATCCAAGTTTCCTTATAGACCTCCAAAAAAGGAGAGCCCACTGCTTTTTGAGGAAGTCCACTATATTTTGTGATTAATTAATTTGTTAGGAAGATTTTCTATTATATCCAGATTGTTTTTGCCTCTTTGAACTTCTGTTTTGTTGCTAACCCTTCCATTTGGGACCCTGCAGAATAGGATCTAAATGTCACAGTACTTTGGATATGTGGAGGTATCCATGTCAGCAATTCCAGAAACCTTTTTTAAAGTATCTGCTGTGTACCAGACATTGTAACCAGTATAGAAAGACAAAATGGGAAATAGTACATGCTTTCCAGAAATCTACACTAATTTGAAAAAGCAGAGTTCTAAAAACAAGGATATATTGAATAACTTCCTTCTTGTAAGAGATGGCAACTGAGTTAAGCCTTGAGAAAAACTAAGGATTTAAAAGGTAAATGAGGATTGGGAGTGCATCCTAGGCGACAGGTGTGGGGTGTGTTTGAATTGAAGTTTGAGAAGCAGCAAGGAGGCTGATTTGGCTGTAAGTGTATAAAAGGGAAAAATGAAAGACAATTCTGTTTTTCTGGAAAAGTAGGGATGAGGAGTTCATGAAGTGCTTTAATTTAAAGCTTATGAATTGTGACCCCATATGAAGTTGTATGACTGAATGTGGGGATTGTGAAATTATGATTATTAGTAAATTTGATTTGTATAACTGTTTTTATATCTATATACCAGGGTCAAAATGTCTTGGGAGAAAAGAGATCATGAGTAGAAAAAATTTATAAGAAGCCCTCCAAATTCATTCTCTCATAATTCCAAAGTCCCCAAAACCTATTCACATTTTCTTTTATCTTATTTGACTTCAAATCCTTCAGCCACATAACATCCTTCAGATGCTGAAAGTAGAATCTGACATTTTCTCACTGGCTTGTTCATTCACTTACTCAGCAGGCAGTTACTTTTACCAAGTATTCATTTAGAAAGCAAGCACCCTAAACTACAAAACACTTTCCACACAAATAAGATCAGATCTAGTCAATTGGAGAAACATTAAGTGCTCATGGGTAGGCCATGCGAATATAATAAAAATGACAATACTACACAAACTAATCTACTTATTTAGTGCCATACCAATCAAACTCCCAAGAAATTATTTTACGGATCTAGAAAAAACAGTAGCAAAGTTCATTTGGAAGAACAAAAGGTCAAGAATTTCAAGGGAATTAATGAAAAAAAAAAAAAAAAAGACAGATGAAGGTGGCCTTGCTGTACCAGATCTAAGACTATATTATAAAGCAGCTGTCATCACAATCATTTGGTACTGGCTGAGAAATAGAGCAGTCGATCAGTGGCAATAGGATAGGATATCAGGACAATCTAGGCAATAACTTTAGCAATTTAGTGTTTGATAAACCCAAAAACCCCAGCTTTTGGGATAAATATTCACTATTTGGCAAAACTGCTCTGAAAATTGGAAACTAGTGTGGAAGAAATTGGGGCTTGACCCACACCTAACACCACATACCAAGACAAGATCCAAATGGGTTCATGATCTAGATATAAAGAGTGATATTGTAAGCAAATTAGAGGAACGTAGTATAGTTTACCTCTCAGACCTGTGGAGATGGAATAAATTTATGTCCAAAGAACATCTGAAACTCTTAATTGAACACCAGATAGATAATTTTGATTATATTAAGTTAAAAATAATACTCATTCAGACAAGATTAGGAGGGAAGCATCAAACTGGGAAATCATCTTTACATTTAATGGTTCTGATAAAGGCCTCATTTCTAAAATATACAGAGAATTGTCTCATATTTATAAGAATTCAAGCCACTCTTCAATAGATAAGTGGTCAAGGGATATGAACAATTTTCAGGTGATGAAATTAAAACCATCTCTAGTCATGAAAAGTTGCTCCAAATCACTATTGATCAGAGAAATGCAAATTAAGACAACTCTAAGGTACCACTACACACCTGTCAGATTGGCTAAAATGACAGGAAAAGATAACGATGAGTGCTGGAGGGGATGTGGGAAAGCTGGGTCACTAATACATTGTTGGTGGAACTGTGAACGGATCCAACCATTCTGGAGAGCAATTTGGAGCTATGCTCAAAAAGTGATCAAACTGTGCATACCCTTTGACCCAGCAGTGTTTCTATTGGGCCTATATCCCAAAGAGATCTTAGAGGAGGGAAAGGCCCCACATGTGCAAGAATGTTTGTGGCAGCCCTTTTTGTAGTGGCTAGAAACTGGAAACTGAATGGATGCCCATCAATTGGAGAATGGCTGAATAAACTATGGTATATGAATGCTATGGAATATTATTGCTCTGTAAGAAATGACCAGCAGGAAGATTTCAGAGAGGCCTGGAGAGACTTGTATGAACTGATGCTGAGTGAAATGAGCAGAACCAGAAGATCATTATACACGGCAACAACAATACGATATGATGATCAATTCTGATGGACATGGCTCTCTGCAAGAAAGAAATGTCTCAAACCAGTTCTAATTGTTCAGTGAAAAAAGCCATATACACCCAGAGAGAGGGATATGAAATCTGGACCACAACATAACATTTTCATGCTCTCTATTGATGTTTGCTTGCATTGTGTTTCCTTTCTCTGATTTTCTTTTTTTTCTTGTAGATAGGATTTTTCTTGCACAACTTGTCAAATATTTTAACATTATTAACATGTAGTGGACTTCCTGCCATCTAGGGGAGGGGAG
>JAJPUD010003654.1:4632-56565 GCA_023553655.1 Myrmecobius fasciatus | reverse complement strand
AAGAAAGAAAGAAAGAAAGAAAGAAAGAAAGAAAGAAAGAAAGAAAGCAAGCACCAAGTGCTTACACTCATTATGATCCAGCCATGGAGTTTTGCAAGTGAAAGTGAAAATAATTTCTACCCCCAAAAAAACTCATTTTCTACTTGTTCAGCACATCAACTAGTGAAGTAGGGAATGTAGGTATTTTTTGGTTATTATTTTTATTTTTTTACGTAAGAGGAAACAGACCAAGAGAGAGCAAGTGCTTTCCCAAGATCAGACTGCTAACTTAGTTGGGGAGCTCATGTCTCAATTCCAGATTTTTCAAGTCCAGTGCCCTTCTGCTAGACTGTACTGCCTGTCAATATGAATACCTTCATCAAAAAGACATTTTACAAATAGTAAAAGGTTGTTCTTTTCTTTTTGTTATAGAAATAAGAATTTCTTTTAGATATTCTCATGCTTTACTGTACTGTCATTCTATCTGCTTAGTTTCTTAAATTTTTCGAATTCCAAAAGATCTTTTAATACTAGTGCTTATGGAAAATGTGGACAAGCTTAAAATTTGAATTTGGACTGATACAGAGGCATGCTCATGTTTTTAACAAGTCAAAAATATTCATAAAGTTTTTATGTTCAAGCCTAAACTTCACAGGAGAATTTCTCTCTCTATATATGAAGATAGTTACAACTTATTGCACATAGTATTGTATAGGTAATTTAATATTACCTATTATTTATTTATATATAATTCATATATAATATATATATTTATAAAAATAATATTTTAATTTAATATTAAAATAACTTAAAGTCTATCACACAAAACAAATGTTGCATTACTTTGAAGAATATAGTAATAAAGGAAACACCAGATTCTTTGTCTGTTTTCCAGAAAATATAACTATGCACATATGATCTTTCAGGCATACGTATACTAGATGGAGTTTATATTATATATTAGCATGAAGCAAACCTATATTTTTAATCTTTCAGCAGCAAGATTAAATTTTAGTGACAGCAAAGAGCTGTGCATTTAATTTGCATTTTGTGCTAGTCTGGTATTTATCCCTTGCAGCCACTACTACATAATTGTAAATCCTTTGAGTTTGGATTTAGTGTGGCTAATCAGACAAGCAGGTGTATTATAACTAAGCTGAGTAAGCCTAACCTTTCTTTTTCTTTACTTATGTATTAACCCTTTTCTAGGGCTTTTTATAATCTATAGTTACCACATCAGGTCCTAGTTATTTCCTGATTTCCCTGTCATCTTGTGGGTGGCAGAGTTAGGTAGGCTAGCCATCTGCTCCTTTACCCTCCCAGTTGGCTCCCCTTCCTTTAAGAAGCAGGTTTAGTTAAAACAGATTGGCTATGGTCCAGAGGGTGGAATAGAATCTGTGTGAGTTTATCTTAGTCAAATTGGTTTGTAGCTTTTTAGAGTGAATAACAATCTTGTTATTTTCTTTTGATTCTTTTCTATTTTGCATAAGCATCTGATACTTTACAAGAGGGCATGAGGCATCCCTCCACAGACACCTTAAAAAAAAATCAGAATTTGTTATGAAACAGTAGTTTTTAGTTCTCACAGAGGTGTCATAAGATAGCATTGTTGAAAACTATTTAATTTTAAGACTTTGTTAAAGATTTTTTAAAAATTAAACAGGGTATGGGATTTAGAATCTTAACATTAGCAGGTGGGATTAACACAAGCACAACAAAGTTAACATTATGGTTGTTTGCCTTATTAATCTTTAAATATGCTACATTCTGCTACCTTTTTAGCCAGGTTTGCACAAATCCTTTCATTGCAGCATGTGTCAACAGAAATGTTCCTCCATCTGCTGCTGTATAGCTTGATGTCTGATATTCAGAGACAAGGGCACAGCACAATGCGTGCCTCTGTTAGTAGTTACAGGTGTGTTGTGAGGAACCCAGTGCATTAATCAGACCCTTAATTATGAAAAAGGTGGATCTTTTGTTCTGACCTTGGAGCATGAATTTACCATACACTTTATAAAACTGCAGCATCCATCTGCTCCATCTCTTAGAATGTTTGTCTTGACCGATATTGACTTTAAAATGTATCAAAGGAAGTGATTAAAATAGGTTTAAACATTAACTTGAAAGCAGAAGTGTAGCTCATTTTGGTTGAGAAGACTAAAGAATTTACCTTCTCTAGTTAGTAAAAATATTTTTGTATGTCAAAATGACTCTTAAAAATATTTTATTTAAGAATGGAGATATTTTTTGACTTCTTAAAATTTAGTTGGTTATGGTTGGATAATAGATTTGAATTTTAGATATCAATTTTCTTCAGATTATTAAAAGAAATTTCTAAAGTTGCATGAAAAGAAATATAAGAAAAGAAATTTGATGGCACAGGAAATATCTTAACGTATTTTTTCTAATTAGTGTCCAGAAGCTAAATGGAAGCTCCTATAGTTTAATGTGTATGATCATAAAGTACTAGATAATAAGTCTCAGGTTTGCCTTATTTGTAATCCCTTTTAAAACCTGACTTTTGTGAAGGTTTCTTTGAAGCCCATGTATGTTAAGTGACTTAACTGAGATCATACAGCTAATAAGGGACAGAGACATTCTTTGAACCTAAGTTTGGCCTCAGATACTTAGTAGCTTTGTGTGACCCCGCATAAATCAGTTTCCTCATCTATAAAATAAACTGGAGAAGGAAATGGCAAAATCCTCTAGTATCTTTACCTAGAAAACTCCAAATGGGGTCATAGAATTGATTGGGTATGACTGAACAACGCTGAGAACTATGATTCCAAATCCACTGCTCTTTTCTATTGCATTATGCGGTGATCATTCTTATAATGACCGTTGTATTATACCAGAAGTCAAGGGATGTTCTTTGTACAGTAGGGAAAAGTCTGTCGGTTGCATATCAGAAATTTTGATTTACTTGTATATGTGTAGATATCACTAATAATAGTTATATCTTCAGATTTGAAGAATTAAATCACTGGACTATTCTCTAATCAGTGAGCCATTCTCTCAACATTTTAAAAGTGATTATCTCTGAAATGGAGTATGCCACTTAGTTGTCAAACTTTACATTTTTTCAAAGGATAAAATTCTTTAACTGTAAAAGAATTTTCAGTCATGGAATAGCTTGAAGAGGGGGAAAAAGTGTATTTTTTTAATCATCATTTTAGGAGTTGAAGAGCACTAGATTTGGGAAGCAATATGTCTCTGTAACCTAGGCATAGTTGGAATATTGTATCCCTTGTGTATTTTAGTTTCCTCTGGAGTCTTTGAAACTTATGACTAGAAGTAAATACTATTCTAGGACTAATAGAGAAAAGCAAAAATGAAACAGACCCTGTCCTTGGGAAGGATGCATTTTATCAGGAGAAGCAACATATATACATATTAGTATATATGAAATGCAGGCAAAGTAATTATCAGGAAAATTAAGAATACCAGCAGCTGAGGGTTATGACAAGACCTCATATGGAAAGGAAAGGAGGTGGTGCTTGATCTGAGCATTGAAAGAGGCTAAGAATTCTAAGCAGAAAAGTTAAAGTATGTTTTAGGTTTAGGGGAGTGTGGCCAATGCAAAAAAAGACCAGAGATTGAATGTTCTGTTTGAGGAAGAACAAAAGGCAACTTTGATTGCATTGTAGTTTGCATGGAGGGGAATATTGTATAATAAGGCTGAAAAGGGAGGATGGAACCAGGTTATGAAGGGTATTCCATGGTAGACAAAGGGGTTTGTATTTGATCCTTGAGTTAACAGTCACTGGAGTCACTTGAGCAGAGAAATGACATGGCCAGATTTGTACTTTAGGAATATCACTTGGACAGTTGTATTGAATTATAGAGGAGAGAAATGAATCAGGGAGAATAATTAGGAGGCTATTTCAGTAGGGCAGGTGAGAGGTGATGAGGGCCTGAACTAGGATAATGATTATATGAGTAGAGAGAAGGATATAGATGTGAGAGATATCATGGAAATGGAATTGACAGGTGTTGGCATGTGAAAGTATATGTTGGAATAAGGGAAAGCAAGTCAAGGATGACTCTGAAGTTGCAAATCTAGATGACTGGAAGGATGGCAATACCTCTGTCAAAAGTAGGGAAGTTTGAAAGAAGAATGAATTTGAAAGAAAAATAATTCTACTTATGGCATTTTGAGTTTGAGATTCTTACCCCAAATCCACTTTGAAATGTCCAGTAGACAAGTTAGTCAGGTGAGACTAGAAGTGTATTGGGAGGCAAATGTTAGAAATGTGGATCCATGAGATTTGTGTAGAAATAAGTATACTCACTGGACATGATGAGGTTATCAAAAGAGTATAGAGAGTAAGGAAGGTAAAATGGCACTAGACTGAAACCTGGGGAATTCATTCATTCAAGGAATGGGATGTAGTTAATAGAATATCAAAGGAATAGTCAGACAAGTAGAAGGGAACCAAGAAAGGGCATTCTCACAAAAACTTGAGGAGAATAAAGTGTGTGTGTGTGTGTGTGTGTGTGTGTGTGTGTGTGTGTGTGTGTGTGTGTGTGTGTGTGTGTGTAATTATCAGTGCCAAATACTGCAGATAGGTTAAGAAGGATGAGGACTGAAAAAACAGTTGGATTTAGTAATAAGAGAAAGCAGTTTTGATTGAGTAGTGAGATTGGAAGCTAGATTGCAAAGAGTTGAAAAGTGAGTAAGAGTTAAGGAAGTTGAAGCACTCAGTGCAATAGTGTTTTCTTAGAATTTGGTTGTGAAAGAAAAGAGAGATATAGACGGACAACTTTAGAGAGATGGTAGGGTCAAGTGAGATTTTTCAAGTATTGGTGAACCTGGATGTTTTGTTTTGTCAACTTTTCACCTAGATGCCTAGATGACATGAAAAATAGAATTTCCTGGAATTTAAATAGGTACATTTATGAAGAACAATATTAAAATGTATTATTTTGCAATGTTAGTCCTTTGTATGTTTTAACTGTTTATTCTGCCTGTTCTTCTTCTGTAATACAAGGCATTATAATTCCTAAAGTTAGACGATAGTCCTTGTAGCCTAGACTCTGGTAAAACCATTCCCAACTGGTATTAAAATGGGTGGAAAGAATAGCACATTTGGAGAGAAGAAACTTGGAGTTGTGCTTTCTGGTTTTGTGAGTGAATCCTTCTTTAGTTTCAATTTTCTTATCTCTTAAACAGAGTATGATAATGTTTTCACTAACTAGCTTGCCTCTAAGGATGTTGTGAGGACTAAATGACTAAAAATATTTTTGAATTATAAAGTGCTGTTAATATAAATTATTGCTCTTATTAGGACTAGCTGCATTACTTGGACAAATCACTTTGATTCTTGGTGCCTCATTTCCATTTTGAAGATAGATACTGTAATACCTGATTCTAGGAATTAAGTGGACTAGGTGATCTTCAAAGTCCCTTCTAGCTGTAAAAATCTATGATTTATTTATTTCATAAAGATATCTATGTTATATTTATGTCATAGATAGGTCATGAACACATATGAGGTAATAATTCTTTTCTCAAGTATATACACTCAGCTCTTGAAGGCCCTGTAGAAATACCAAGTATAAAATGCTGTTGCAAATTTTAGAGCATCATTGATCTTCTGTTTGGAGGTTTTTTCCCCTTGTAAAATTAACACGCTATCTCACGTTTTTTGTTTTTGTTTTTGTTTTTGTTTTTTCTTGTCCCTCAGGATATCTTAAATACGGTTATAAGGCATTGTCCTTCCCGGTTTTTCTTCTTGGCTTTACCTGGCTTTACAATGCTGATAGGAGACTTCATCACTGCTGCATCCAGAGTTCTTAGTACAGACATGTTGGCGGTGAGTATGACAATGCTCAACATCCAAGTTCCCAAGAGAGTGTACAGTCGCTAACAAGGTTCAGATTTCTCCACTCTTAACAGGTGTTGACTCATTAGTGCAATGTGAAACTGGGCTCTCAGGGTAGATACCATGGCAGCTGATGTGTGAAATTGTAGGATAAGGTGACATACTACTATTGCAAAGGTGTTTCATCAAAAGGCCAAAGTGTGAGAAATCATATCCTTACTTGTATTTCAGCACATTTACACACTAAAAAGCAAGTCTTGGGTTTCACAATCTCATTAGCTTTTTATAATAAATGGAAATGGACCTAGATGCTTGTAATAAGCACATATTTATAAAGGTAATGGCATTAAGAACTTTTTTTTAATTAGGTAGAGGTTGAGACATATAAAACACTTTGGTTTCTTTAAAATGGGAAAATAATGGTTCTTAAATTGAAGGAATTTTTAAAAATTACTCATTCAATAGTAATTTGTTAAGGGCTTAATATCAAAACACTGTCTTCATATATGTTTTTTTCAATTTCTATATAATGTCTTAGAGTACTAAATCATTATTATTAAAATTATTTCAACATTTTATTATTGATTATAAACTAAAGTATTATTAAATAAAAATTGTTGTTTACTAAAACTAATATATTATAAGCAAATGGTCATAAATTTGCACTGTAATGTAAAGTTTATGCTTAATATTGCCTTTTAATCTTTATATTTAATCAGAATATTGTGAGGTACCTTGGAAAAATCAGTCACTCAGCAAGCATTTATTAAATACTTTCTATGTGCCAGGTACTATGCTAGGTGATGGGGACACAGATAATTAATATCTATGCTTATAAGGTGCATGCAAGTACAAGATAACCAACTTATGCCTGTAGTCTCATAATTGAATGTTTTTTTTGTTTAAACTTATGTATTTTTCTTTACCCTTTTTATATTACCTATTCATACCCATCTTAAATGTATTTTTTCCTGTATGATTCTCCCTCAGAATAGTGAGCCTGATTATTAATTGAGGGCTTCTGTTACTATTAACAGGAAAGAACTAAGCATTTACAAAACCAGACCCCAGAATCATTTAGAAAAATGTTTATTGAAACATTAATATCTAACAGCTTGAATTTACTTTCACACTTAGTTACTTATAAAAAGAAAAGATTAAAAAAAAAAAAGGAGAAGCATGAGGTGGGGAATGATTTAATTATGAGGTCACAGCTGCAGAAAAGAGAGACCGATGCCAGCTGCTAAATTGGAATTCTTAAACTACAAATCGAGCCCTGTCATCTCCCCAACCAAAAATCTTCAATGGCATCCCATTGCCTCTAGGGTAAAGTACAGTCTTCTTCAGTGTGGCATTTCAAAGCTCTTAGTATTAGACTGGTAGTTCTTTTACATGAAATTATATCTCTTATCTCTTATCTCCATGCTATATATATGGAATGCTTCACTATTTCTTCCTCACCTAATCAATTAGTCATTTAAAAAGAATTACTAAGTACTTACTATGAGGTAGCTAAGTGGCTCAGTAGAGATCTGGGCCTGGAATCTGGAAGATCTAAGTTCAAATTTAGCCTCAGACATTCATTTACAAGTTCTATAGCCCTGGGCAAGTCACTTAACTTAAATCTGCTTCAGTTTTCTCAACTATAAAATGAGTATAATTTCAACACTTACCTCACTTGTTTGATCAAATGAGCTGATGTTTGTACAGTTCTTAGCACAATTCCTGGTACATAGTAAGCACAATAATAAATACTCATCTCCTTATCCCTTCCATTACTATATGACAAGCATTGTGCTAATTACTAAATATACAAAAAAAAAAAAAATCAAGTAATCCCTACTCCCAAGGAATTTACATTCTAATCCCTAATTTTTTTTTTTTTTTTTGAAGTACAAGTCGTGTGATAACTTAAATCCTTTCTTGGTCCCTGCAGTTACTAATACTTTCTTCCTCCAGAAATTTTTTTTGTTATTGTTCAGTCTTTTCAATGCAGTCTTACTCTTTGTCACACCTTTTGGGGAGTTTTCTTGGCAAAGATATTGAAATGATTTATCATTTCCTTCTACAACTCATTTTGCAGGTGAAGAAACTGAGGCAATAAGGGTTAAGTGATTTGCTCTGGGTCACATGGCTAATAAGTGTCTGAGGCAGGATTTAAACTCAGGTCTTTCTGACATTAGACACGATGTTCTACCCGATGCACATCTTCCTCCCATTTATTTAGCTATATACAAATTGAATCTGGTATATAATCCCTTGAGGGCAGAGCCTGTTTAGTTTTTCTCATTTGTGTTTCTCTTTGTGCGTACTGTACCATGTTTACTTACACATGCTTAATAATTTGCAATAAATTGAGGGTGCAAAGGAAAATCTAATTAATTCCAGAGTGTGACACTCCTCTTTAGGACAGGGAATATATATTAACTTAAAGATCACCTGATTGAATTTCCCTTTAAAAAGAAAAAGGGGTATAGAATGTATTAGAAAGCACAACAATAACTACATTGACTAAAGGAAATCCACCTAAGATCAAATTATGCATGCATTTCAAAATAAGAAGATGGATTAAAAATTATCACGTTAAAACATTGAAGAGAATCTAGGGAATTAAGAATTACAATCATGATACTGGACCAAACAATTCACATTATAATAGATGGATAGATATAAATATTATGCTTAAGGGTACCTTTGTTAAAAATATTAACTATGTATGCCCTAACAGTGTTACTATATTACTCAATAATATAATCAAAGCAAAAAGCAATAGATTTACAAAAAAGAATTACAAAGAAAAATTAGAAGGTACTACATTATTACCTCACCAACAAAATAACAAATAAAATAAAAACATAAAGAAGCAGTTATAAATAAATGCTAAAAAAAAAATCCACTAGATTTGATAGCTGTAAAAAGAAAATGAAATAGGCATAATAAGGAATTTACTTATTAACATTAAAAAAAGTTATATCGAATTTTAACAAAAAATAATTATTCTTTGGAAATTTACAAATAAATTGAGAAAGTCAAATTTTAAACAAAATTTTACATCACAAGCAAATTAGTTAATGATTACAAACTTTCTTCTGTTCCCTCCTGTGGCAGTAGTAAAGGTTTCACAGAGAAAGGGGAATCTGCCTTGAATTTTAAGGTATCCTCTAAAGAAGGAGGAAAGAATGGAGTTAAGGAAGCCCAATTATGGAGCTAGTGCCATAATCTAAGCAGTTAGAGCCTGCATTGTAAGGAAATGAAACCAAGATATTTGGGGGGTAGATATGAAGAAATTGCAAATATGAAAGGATGAAGAAAAGTAAAGATTTTTTTTCCCTCAGTGCCTCATATTGATATGAAGCTACCCTGCCTTTTCAAAGGCAATGTCAGTGAAATAATCATAATGTCATAATTCAAGTAGGAGAAGCTTCAAATACAGAACTGGTAACAGAACATATATCTATGTTTAATGACCAGTCTAGCTTAGTTTGGAAATTTTTTGGTTAACAAATCTTGAAGAATTTTTTCTAAACTCTCCCGAGTTAGAATCTACATTAGTAGAGGGAATACCCATACTGACAGAATCGCATAATACCACTTATATCCCTAGAAAATAATAAGCAAAACCAACAGCTACCTAATTACTTATTTCACTTGAAAGTTAATTATGTAATTTTCATTACAAATAAAAGATTAAAGTTTTTTTTCTATTTTTCTCCCTTTAAATTATTCTTTATTTTTTTAATGTTTTCTCTTTCATTAATATTTCTGTATTCTCTTCTAAGGTTCCTATCTGTATTATAAAACTTAGGCATATACCCTAATGTTTCCCAGGACCAGTAATTGAGTGGCAATCTCTGTATGATGAAAGCATTCATTGCTATCTTTTCTCTGTCAAAGTAGTCCTATATAAATGTATTTGATAACCCATTGGTACATTAGCACTTTCTTTTGATGATGTTTTCCCAATTAACTACTAATTCCCAAAGGAAGTTATTTTTAAAAAGATTTTCTTTTTAGTTACTTATGGTATACAAATAATCAATTTTCAGAGTCCTATATTGATTATCTTGTGGCTAAGGGTTCATCCTCATGTCATGCTCTCCAGGCAAGTGCATCATGCTTTCATATTTAGTTTTGGTTATAACTCAAATGACTTTCTTTTTTGAAAAAGTATCTTATTCCTTCACGTGTATACTAGTTCACTCTTAATGACATAATGTACTCTGAATCCATCATTTATTTTGTTGCTGTCTCTGAAAAACTTGACTACTGACCTGAAGTTTTAATAGCTCTAAAATGTCTTATTAAGTAACTGAGATTGTATTAAAAATTCTGTAAGACAAAGCATTTTTTGCTGGTTCTATATAATAGTTGAAGTGAAAATATATCAAAATATAGTGTTCTTCCAAAAGTAGATAATATTACTAAAATTAGATCACTTTTAAAGACAGAATGCATATATACACAAACACACACGAATATGGACACACAAACATACACTAAATAATTTCATTTATTATGGGCCTTACTCAGACTTATATAAGTCAACTTGATTGCCAGTGTTTTAGAAGTGTGAGCTAGACTCAAGACTACTTAGCATTTAAGGTACCTATTGTATCAGTGTAAATCTGTTCTAAATACAGCAAAACTAACTATATACATACTGAAACAGAAAGACTTTAATAACTTTTGTGCCTTGTATTTCTTTCATTAATAATTTTTTAAAATTTCAAGAGTGGGGCAGAGCCATAATGGCAGAGTAAAGTCTTTAATTTGCCCAACTTCTGCCCCAAACTGCTCCAAATTCCTTTAAATAATGCCTCTAAACAAATTTAGTACATCAAAACACCCAAAAAGATGGAGCAGAACATTTTCCAGCTGAAGGCTACTTAGAGGCTCAGCAGAGAAGGTGGGAGTCCAGCATGCAGCCCCAATCCTGGCCCAGGCCCAGCCTCTGAATCAGCAGCAGAACTGGAGACTTTCTGACTTTTCAGCTCAGGGACACAAAAGGAGCTGGAAGGTCAGCAGAAAAGGTCTGTGGAAGCAGGGTGGGACACAATCCCAGCACAGGCCTGGCCCTGGCCCCAGCTCTGGCTAGACCCCAGCCTCAGTGAGGCAGGACCTCTGAATCAGCGGCAGAGGTGGAGGCTTCTGGACCCCTCAGCCAGGGACACCAGGGAGGGCTGAGAAAGTCAGTGGAGAGAGGGTCTGTGGCAATGGGGTGGAAGTCTGATGTGCAGTCCCATCACAGCTCCAGACATCAGAATCCCTACCCCAGTAAGTACACATTTAACAGCTCCAGGGCAGAAAAGAGGGCTTGTGGTCAGTCCTAGGAGGATTTCTGAAAACAGCTGCACAAACCTAGAGCTTGGGACAGTGCACCCTCTACCCTGGAAATAGCCCTACTTTTTAAAAAAAGAGTTAAAAGCAGAGTAATAGGCTGGGAAAATGAGCAAAAAACAAAAAAAAAGTTCCTGGCTATTGAAAGTCAAAGTCAAACCTCCTACATCTAAAGCCTCCAAGAAAAATAAGAATTGGTTGGAGCTATGCTCAAAAAGTTATCAAACTGTGCATACCCTTTGACCCAGCAGCATTTCTATTGGGCTTATATCCCAAAGAAATCATAAAGAAAGGAAAAGGCCCCACATGTGCAAGAATGTTTGTGGCAGCCCTTTTTGTAGTGGCTAGAAACTGGAAATTGAATAGATGCCCTTCAATTGGAGAATGGCTGAATAAATTATGGTATATGAATATTATGGAATATTATTGTTCTGTAAGAAATGACCAGCAAGATGATTTCAGAGAGGCCTGGAGAGACTTACATGAACTGATGCTGAGTGAAATGAGCAGAACCAGGAGATCATTATACATGGCAACAACAGTACTATATGACAATTAATTCTGATGGACATGGCTCTCTTCAACAATGATATGTTTCAAACCACCTCCAATTGTTCACTGAAGAAAGCCATATACACCCAGAGAGAGGGATGCGAAATGTGGACCACAACATAACATTCTCATACTCCTTGATTGATGTTTGCTTACATTGTGTTTCCTTTATCTGATATATCGTTTGTGTAGATAAGATTTTTCTTGCACAACAATGATAAGTTTGGAAATATGTATACATATATTCGATTTGCCAATATTTTAACATAATTAACATGTAGTGGATATCCTGCCATCTAGGGAAGGGGTGGGGAAGTTGGGGGGAAAAATTGGTAACAGAAAGCTATGTAAGGGTTATTGTTGAAGAATTACCCACACATATGTTATGCAAATAAAATAAAATTTAAAAAAAAAAAGAAAATAAGGAATAATAAGGTGAATAGAAGAGAAGGTGACCACAAAAAGTTGAGAAATGGAAGTAAAATAATCTGAAGATATTGGTTAGGAAAGAGAAAGAAGTATAGGTTGACATTGTTGAATACATGAAGGTAACAAAGTTCTTTCGATTTTGTGGAAACCATAGTGTATCATTTTTCTAGTACAAGAACCGCTAAATCTATTGTAAAAAATCTTAGATCATGAATTAATATTATTCTCAGTTGTAAAATTGGACAGTTTGATCTGACAGTCCAATCTAGAAGATGGTATTAAAGAATTTTACTGTCTTGTTTTCAGGATGATAACACAGAAGTAAATTAAAGAAACAAGAAAAGAGGTTTATAAGTCCTATGAATAAAATCATCAAATATTTATTAAAAAAAAAAAGAAAAATAAGAATTGGGCTCAGCCATGGGAGAGCTCAAAAATGACTTTGAAAATCACGAAAGACAGAGGAAAATTAGGGAAAGAATTGAGAGAGGGGCTAAAGGAAATACAAAAACCTAATGAGAAGAATGCCTTAAAAAGCAAAATTGCTCAATTGGGAAAGAAGATACAAAAGCTCACTGAGGAAAATAATTCCTTAAAAATAGAATTGAGCAAATGAAAGGTAAGACTTTATGGGAAGTCAAGATACAATAAAGCAAAAAGAAAGAAAGAGAAAGAAAAGAAAAAATAGAAAAAAAATGTGAAATATCTTATTGGGAAAAAAAACAGACTTGGAAAATAGATGCAGGAGAGATAATTTAAAAATTATTGGTATACCTGCAACCCATGATCCAAAAAAAAAAAACCAAACAAAAAAAAAAAAAACCCAACAACCTGTGGATTATCTTTCAAGAAATCATCAAGGAAAACTGAACTGATATTCTAGAACCAAAGGGTAATATACAAATTGAAAGACTACACCAATTACCTCCTGAAAGAGAACCCCAAATAAAATCTCCCAGGAATATTATAGCCAAATTCTGGAACTTCTAGGTCAAGGAGAAAATATTGAAGCTTCCAGAAACAATTCAAATATAGCAGAACCACAGTCAGGATAACACAAGATTTAGCAGCTTCTACATTAAATATTCTGGAGAGCAGTAGAATTAGCATTGCAACCAAGAATAACCTACCCAGCAAAACTGAGTATAATTGAGGCAGCTAAGTGGCACAGTGGATAGAGCACCAGCCCCGAAGTCAGAAGACATGAGTTCAAATCTGGTCTCAGACACTTAACATTCCCTAGCTGTGTGACCTTGGGCAAGTCACTTAACCCCAATTGCCTCAGCAAAACCAAAACAAAACAAACAACAACAAAAAACCTGAGTATAATTCTTCAAAGGAAAAGGTGGTCATTCAATGAAAGAGAGAATTTTCAAGGATTCATGATGAAAAGACCAGAACTGAATGGAAAATTTGACTTTTATATGCAGGACTCTGGAGAAGTATAAGGAGGTAATCAAGAAAGTGATATTATAAGAGACTTAGTAAGTTTTACCTGTTTACATTCCTACTGGTCGATACTTGTGATATATAGACGGCACAGATACAAATTTCATATAAAGGGTTAATATCTTTTTTATTAAATGATGAAATTAAGGGGTGAAAAAGGAATGTAATAAGGGAAAGGGAGAAGTGGAATGGTGCAAATTATCTGTTATAAAAAAAAAGACAGAAACCTTTTATAGAGGAGAAGAAGGGGGGAGAGTGGGTGAATGAACCTTATTCTCATCAAAATTGGCTCAAATAGGAAATAACATACATACCCAATAGGGGCATAGAAATCTATCTTACCCTGTGGGAAAATAGGTGGGGAATGGCATAAGGGAAATGGAGAGGGTGATAAAAGAGAGGGCATATTGGAGGAGGGAGTGGTCAGTGGCAAAACACTTTGAGGAGAGACAGGGTGAAAGGAAAGAGAGAATAAATGGGAGAAAATACAATTAGCAATAGTAACTAAAATTTTTTGAAGCAAGTATTGTTCTCTGGGACATGATAAGCAGAAGGGTTTCTGGAAGAAAAATAACAAAACCCTGAAAAATCCTCCTCCATGAACAAAGTGAAGTATACTTTATATAAAGTAATAGCAATGTTCTGGGATGACCAGCTGTAAATTGCTTTATTATTATTCTCAGTAATACAGTCATCCACAACTGTTCTGAAAGACTTAAATGATGAAAAATCCTATCCATACCCAAAAAAGAAATGATTGAGTCTGCATACAGATCAAAGCATTCTTTATTTCTCTATATCTCTATTTTTAACTTAATTTTTCTTGTAAGTTTTTATTTTCATTAGGGTAGGAGATATATATTTTGTTTCACAATTTGACTTTTATGGAAATGTTTTATATAAAACTTCATATGTGATTTCTTAATTGTGGGTGGGGATAAGGAAGTGAACCTAGAATTTAAAAATCTTAAAAAACAGGTGGAAAAAATTGTTCTGAATCTAAATGGGCAAAATATTAAATAATCCCCCCACAAAAAAGGAAAAAAATATCACAATATTGATGGGGGTTCACAGCAATGGGGTTATTAATGGTTTTTAGGAGAGTATGCAGAGAATGATTACAAATTTGAAAAAAACTTACTCTAAGCTTAGCATTAACATGAACATGTGACCAACATGAGCAAAAGTCAATGTTAAGAGGAAGTAGGAAATGCTGGTTATTTACAACAAAAAGGGCTTACTCTAAGATATATTACATTTGACAGGTGATATACACTTAATAGTAGTAATGTGGTCACCTCAACATACTAGTTGTCAAAGACAACCTTTCTATGAAACAATTTAGGCAATTCAGAAATACCCATATGGGTATCTATAAAATTGACTAGTTGGAATACACTATTTCTATAGAATGATAGCAATATACACATAGAACACAGAAGAATAACCAACTATATACTCTGGTGTCCATCAATTAAGACCAATACAGAAGAAAAAATGCAAGTTTCCTTTATTGTTGGTAAGGAAATAAATTATTCCCAAATTATTGGCTCATATTTTCTGTTTTGGGAAAAATGTTGAGAAAGTAACAGGATTAAGTAATAACTGAAGGCAACAATTTACTTACTGTGTCAAATTCTCAGGCTCAAATTTGTAGTAGTATAACAAAAGTAAATGTTTATTCTGTGGGAAAATTTTTTTTTTTAGCTTTATTGCACAATTGTTTGAAACCTTCTTTGAATCATTCTCTTAGTGGTAATTTTTTTTTTCATTTACTTTTCTAACATGAATTTAGTAACCATCTATTGCCTTCAGAATTTAAATTTATAAAGAAAAGTAGAGAAAAGGATTGTATATGAGACTGTAAACTTTTGTTGCATACATTTTCTTCTATTTACATCTTATTTTATTGTATTTTAAATTTATGATAGAACTAACATTGCCTGCTTTTGTGTTTCTTCCTTAACTTTCCTCTGCTTTCTCATGTGTATCTAGTGTTATGGTTGTTTCTAATTTCTTCCTTTCATTCTTATAATACGTCATTGTTGTTCTCTTTACCCCTATCCGAATTCTTCTCTTTTAATAAATAAGCATAGTCATGCAAAAACAATTCTTCTTTATGACATTCCTCTACATAGATTCTCTCCCTCCCATTTCCTCCTACTCTCGCTCTTATACTTTCCCCACCTTCCCTCTGAAGACAGTAATATACCATTAACATTCTTCTAAAGCATATTCAGTTATTTTTCTTCCTAATAATCATTCAGTCTTTCTTATTCAGAACACTGCTCCCTGGTTACTAGCACCTCATGTGTATTGTCTTAGGTTAGAATGTACGCTCTTTGATAGCAGGAAATATGTTCTTTGCTTGCTTTAGTGTGTTTATCCTCAGTATGTTTAGTTAATACACAGTAAGTATGTAATAAATGCTTTATTCATTCTGGAGTCATGATTGGTCATTGTGTTAATCCTAGCTAGATCTTAATTCTTTCACAGTTGTTTTTTATTAATATTGTCGTAGTCATTGTATAAATTGTTTTCATTATTCTTATTTCGATTCTGCATCAGAACATATAAATTCTCCCAGGTTTTTCTAGATATGTCTCATGCATTACATCTTATAATGCAATAGTTCTTCACTACATTATATACCGTATTTTTTCCAGCAATTGCCAATTGATAATTGGCATTTTGGATATGAACAGACAATTTTCAGATGATGAAATTAAAACTATTTCTAGTCATATGAAAAGGTGCTCCAAATCACTATTGATCAGAGAAATGTAAATTAAGACAACTCTGAGGTACCACTACACACCTGTCAGATTAGTTAAAATGACAGGAAAGGATAATGACAGGTGTTGGAGGGGATGTGGGAAGACTGGGACACTGATGCACTGTTGGTGGAACTGTGAACGGATCCAGCCATTCTGGAGAGCAATTTGGAACTATGCTCAAAGAGTTATCAAACTGTGCATACCCTTTGACCCAGCAGTGTTTCTATTGGGCTTATATCCCAAAGAGATCTTAAAGGAAGGAAAGGGACCCACATGTGCAAAAATGTTTGTGGCAGCCCTTTTTGTAGTGGCAAGAAACTGGAAATTGAAAGGATGCCCATCAATTGGAGAGTGGCTGAATAAATTACGGTATATGAATGTTATGGAATAATATTGTTCTGTGAGAAATGACCAGCAGGACGATCTCAGAGGCCTGGAGAGACTTGCATGAACTGATGCTGAGTGAAGTGAGCAGAACCAGGAGATCATTATTCATGGCAACAACAATACTATATAATGATCAGTTTTGATGGACATGACTCTTCAACAATGAAATGCTTCAAACCAGTTCCAGTTGTTCAGTGAAGAAAGCCATATACACCCAGAGAGAGGGATGTGAAATGTGGACCACAACATAACATTTTCATGTTCTCTGTTGATGTTTGCTTGCATTGTATTTCCTTTATGTGATTATTCTTTCTTGTAGATATGATTTCTCCTGCACAAAAATGATGTGTGGAAATAAGTATACATATATTCAATTTATCAAGTATTTTAACATAATTAACATGTAGTGGATATCCTGCCATCTAGGGGAGAGGTGGGGAGTAGGGGGGAAAAATTTGTAACAGAAAGCTTTGTGAGGGTCAGTGTTGAAGAATTACCCATACATATGTTTTGCAAATAAAAAGTATTAATTAAAAATTTTTTTTTAAATCACCTTTCAAAATAAAAAAAAAGATAATGGCACTTTGTTTTAATTTTTTGTGGAGGGAAGGGTGTGGTGGTAGTGGTGTGGCATTGTTATTGTTGTTTTTACAGTACTGTAAAGTGGCCCTTTGTTTTGTATGGGCCCTTTTCTTCTTTCATGGATTTCTTTGGGTTATCAAAGTAGAATAGAAAGGTATGTAGAGCTTAGTGACTTTGTAAATATTATTCCTTTTTAGAATTGTTTTCTAGAATTCTTAAATTGTTACACAGCTCCACCAACATTATTAATGTGTTGTTTTTGCAATAATTCTTTTTTCTATCTCTGCCAATCTCATGTAGGAGATGGAATTTGAGAATTGTTTGAATTTGCATTTATTTTATGATTTTGGGACCCTTTTATATGATTGTTGATATCTTGCTTTCCTTTTTTTGGAGAAACATTCATATTCTTTATCTATTACTGAATCTTTCTTGTTTTTATATATTTGCATTAATTCCCTGTATATATTGGATATCAGAACGCAGAAATTTTCCTATTTAAATTACTTTTTAATTCTAACTGCAAACTTTTTTTGCTTTTTAAATTCCCTTTTAATTCTAACTTTTATATAAATAGTTTTCAAACTTAGGTAATTAAAACTGAACATTTTATTTCCTGTGCTTTTACTGGCTTGTTTAGTCAAGAACTCCTCTCCTATCCATAATTATAAAAGTTAGCTCCTCAAGTGTGTTTAGCATGTAATCTTTATATCTAGTTTATATATCAATTTGGAACTTTTTGTGTTATAGCGTCTAAAATATTGATCTAAACCTATTTGATTGATATATGTTGATCCATGTCTGTTTTGTTGATATAGTGAATCCTTATTCCAGTAGTTGGAGATCTTGGATTTATCAAATGTTATATATTTTATGTCACTGCTTTTATGTCATTTTTACTTAATCTATCCTATTGATCAATTTTTATTTTTTATTTATATGTATATACATATATTTAATCAATACCAAATTGTTTAGATTTTTATAACTTTTTAGGATTAAGTTCTTTTAGTGCTACATATCATAATGCCAGATCCTACCAAATAATGAAGGCTTTTGAGTATGGTCCCAGTAATGGTCTATATGAGGATTGTATATATGGATTGATTTAGATCATTTGTTTTCTCCTCATAAGGATATTTATATCAGCGAATAAATATTCTCAAACACAGCAATTCATCAAGGTTAATTAATGAGGTATAGTGATCAATAGATGCAAGAGCTCATTATTATAGAGAATTCATTCCATCAATGCAGATTACAAACCCCCTAAATCTGTGTAATTCTTATCTGTGTATTTCCATAAATCAATGTGAACCAACCCATTGTTTTGTTTTTTAATATTCCATAGATACCAGTTCAATACATAATTTTTTCCTTCTGTTATACTTTAGAATAAGGGTTGGAAGTTCATCTATGATTTTATTGGTATAGGTATAGCCTGAATGATGAAATTCCCTTTATCAATTCAAGTTGGCATGTTCTTGACACCTAGTCATTTTAAAGAATCCTCTAGATGTGAGTTATCATATATAGTGTATATCACTGAGAAGTTAAATAACTTTTCCAGGGTCATACAGCTAAGAGGTTTCAGAAATGAGACTTGAATGTAGAATTTCCTGGTTTCACGGTCAGAAGGCATACCTTGAATTATTTTTAACTTCTTTTGTCTCTCCACTAGATTATGAACTTCATGAAGGCAAAGATAATCTTTTGCCTCTTTTTGTATCCCCAGCACTTAACATAGCACCTGGCACATAGTAGGCACTTAATAAACATATGATTGATTATAACATGTCATTGTTAGTAAATTAGAACTAAAACCCACCCAACCAAAAAACCTATGAAAAACCAAAATGTATTTTATTAAATTTTTCAAAGCGTCTTTGTTTCTGAGTTATAGGAAATTTCTATTTTATATTTATTTATATTTTATTCTACAGGCCCCACGTTCAGAAGCTCACACCATTCTCGGTTCTCTTGTTTGCTTTCCCAACATTTATCCAAAAATTCCATTACTTCAGTCAATTCCTGAAATTGATGGAGTCATCACTGGATCTGAAGACATCAAAGTAAATTAAAATATGGATATCCTTTTTAAATTTGCTAAAATATGACCTTTGATTAACATAATTAGATATGTTGTTATGCTGTTATATTATTACAAATTCATTCAGAAAAAAGGGAGAATTTTAAAAATTAAAATAGTTTTACTACTGAAATGTTTCATGACATAGTTTGCCAGCTGCCATTTTATCCAGTTTTAGGCAATGATTATTAGTTAAACTTGAAGATTTTTTTTTTCCAGTAGTTTTTGTTGTTGTTGTTCTTTTGATCATGACATCTTTTTTCTTGAGCATCTCTAAATATATGCTCTGGCATCAGCAGTCAAAACAAATCAGTAACATAATTCACTGAAGATAAATATTCACCTTTTTTATTTTTAAAGGTAATTTCAAAAGTAAAAATGTTTTTAATAATAGAAAAGGCAAATTGTTGGAGCATTTAAGAGAAAGGAATATTTTTTTTTTGCTCTTAAAAAACCTTTTTCTGTAACAAAAACTACAAAAACTTTGGTTTATAAATGTAATAAATTCTTAAAGACATTTTTTTGTCTAATGGAAAACATATTTTGTAACTAAATTTTATTGTAACTTAAATTTCTTCTCATATTTATATCTCTGTATACCTTGTTACTCTCCCATTTACAAAGGCCATACTTAAACTTACATATTCAGGCTATTTGTTCTACCTCAAGTCCTTTATGAACTCTTTCTAAAATTCTTAGTATTATACTTACCTTGTGGCTGCCTAGAAAATTGTATCTGATTAAAAACAAAAACTCCTTTGATGCAAAGCTTCCCCCCTGCTCTTTTATTTTGTGTTTTAGCATTACCTCATAAATATTTTACTGAAGAATGCAACAGATGAGCCATGTGAAGGTGCAAGGTAAATGTCGAATAGAAGGTAAACTATTTAGGCTTTTAAGCTAGAAAATTAATATATAAACATTTTCATGTGAAGTAGCTTGTTTGGCTAAAAACAGTTCATTTAAGTATAGTTAAGAATATTTTAAGTAACTTCTTGTAAGATGATGTATTTGGCCTGTAACATTGATTTGATATATCATATAAGTTAAATTTTAAAATTTTGAGTTTAAAAATATTTAATATCCTTTTGGAAATTTTCTTTATTAAATTGTGGCATGCCATTTTTTTAAAATAAAGCTTTTAATTTGCAAAACATATGCATAGGTAATTTTTCATCATTGACCCTTGTAAAGCTTTCTGTTAGAAATTTTTCCCTCCTTTCCTTCACCCCCTCCCCTAGATAGCAAGAAGTCTAATGAATGTTAATTATGTTAAAATATTTGACAGATTGAATATGTGTATATATATATATATTTATACAGTTATCTTGCTATAGAAGAAAAATTGGATCTATAAGAAAAAAAATATGAGAAGGAAAACATAATGCAAGCAGACATCAATAGAAAGCATGAAAATGCTGGCATGCCATTTTTTTTAAAGCAATTAACTGACAAAAAGGAAATTTATTTAATTTTTTTTCTCTAAATAAGAATGGCTTTAAGAGAACAGTATTTCCTTTATCATCTTGGTGATTGAATGTATTCAAAGAATCTTTAACTTAATGAGAGAAGAGTTAGCTATGTTCTCTTATTCATTACTAAAGGATAAAGAAAGTAAGTAATATCTCTAAAGATTGCATTAATCAGAAGAGACAATAACACTGGGAGTGTTAGTTAAGTATTGTGGCTAACATTTATTAGTATGACATGAAAGCATTTCTTTCTTTTTTTTTTGCCTAGAGCATATAATAATGAGAGTGATGGCAATGTAATGATAATTGTAGAGATAAGAAATGCAAAATAAATGAATGAATAGTTAAATAAATAAAAAGTCTTAAAAGATGAAAATGTGTCCACAAAATAGTACAAGATGCATCTTACTTTAAGTGATGGTCTAAAAAGATTAATTCATAGAATGATTACTATATATACCCATTGGGAGATTTTTCTTCAACATCAGTGGTTTGGGACTTGTTTAGATTATTAAATGCAAAGATTGGCAAGAATGATGAAATTGGGAAATTAGAATAACTAGCCAGAAGACTCAGCCTCATGCTTCTTAAACAATGTATATATTCTTTTTCAGACTTCTGTGGGAAGTGGGAAGTAAAGAACATCAGATTTTAAATGAATATTTAAATAGTGTAAAATAGTAGGGAAACATGTTTTGATGAATAATAGTAATTTGAATTTAATTGGATTTGTTTTTAATTGGTATAGAGAACTTTTGGTTAGAAAATTTACTGACCAAAGCAGATTGGCAGCTGTCCTGTAATTTGCATATAATTTAATGAAGTTATACATTTCAAGTCATGAATGACTTGACCCAAGCATCCTTGATCCAATGAGTATCAGAGGCAGTTTTGAATCCAGGTCATCTCAACTCTTAGGGTTTCTCTTTTTCTACTATAACATGTTCTCTCAGATTCAATAAATTTATTAAGTTTCAGTGAAATATATGGGTAAAGTTCATATAATATAAGGCATAACTTCTTGAAAGACAGGTAAGAAAAATAGGGGAAAATGACAGTTGATGTGGGCATGGAAAGTACTTATGCTGTTATGTAAGGTTTTTTTTTTACTATGCTTCAGAGAAAGAGATTTTTAAAATGTGTACATTGAAAATTCAAAGGTGGTTTTAGGAGTTGTATTAACTTTTATAGGCAAAGTGATAATAAATAACAAAAAAAGATTAATGCAAATGTTTTGAGAAATGAAATACCCATGCTTATGATGTTTGGCAACCAGGACAATATATTTTCGCAATTGGCATCTTCTTAGCAAAAAACAATATTTGTAATGATATTCTTTTTCTTTTTTCTTTTTTTTTTTGCTTTTTGCTGAGGCAATTGAGGTTAAGTGACTTGCCCAGGGTCACACAGCTAGGGAATCTTAAGTGTCTGAGATTAGATTTGAACTCAGATCCTCCTGACTTCAGGGCTGGTGCTCTATCCACTGCACCACCTAGCTGCCCCTTTGTATTGATATTCTAATGAATATTCTCTGTTGAATTGAAAAGCATTTAAGTAAAAATAAAGACATTTCAAATTACTTTTACATACTTGAAGAAACTTAGAAAAGGACAGCAGTAATATAAAAAAAGATAAATAAGTTTCTAACATGCATATTCTCCTGGTTTGAACAATTTGAGTATGAGTTGAAGTAAATTACAAATTTTTTATGATATTAAAGGATTATGGAAAAGGAAAAAATTTAAAAAAACAGTTTCCAGAAAGTAAGATATAAAAGCAATAATTAATAAAATTACCAGAAAGAATACTATGAAAATGATTTATAAAACAAGGTAAAGTAGATAAAAGATTTATTGGGCAAGACAGAAAGTAAAATTCAGGGTTACAACTATAGTATAATCCATGTATAATACTGTACTTGGATTGAATTGATGCTAATTTTCTTATCTATTTGGATCATTTTAGGCTTTTTGACTGAGTTTTTGTTGCATTTATATTTGGAGAATATATTTTAAAAAGTTTTTCTAATATATTCAACATATTTTACTATCTTTATTTAAATAAAAGTATGGCTGATTAAAAAAGTCAAATCTCATGAGCAGCTTCAATTGAAAAAAAGGAACCCCAAACAGTAAAAAAAACTGAACATAATGTATTATTGTCAAATGTGATATGTAGAATCTAGCAGATAAATAATGTCTATGAATTAAAAAGTGGCCAAATGTACTAACAGATTTTCAAATAATAGTTTGAAGTTTCTTTTAAATCTGAAAGTTTTCAGTTATTAGAACAAACCTATGAATTTACTTCGTAAGGGTGGAAACTAAAACCATTATTAAAATGAAAATTTCTTAGTCATTAACAAAGAAAATAAGTCAATGTTTTAAACAAAAGGATTTGATCTGATTTTGTAGGTAATAAAGTAATTTTTAAAGGACAATATTGCTTGAAGAAAAAGCTTTTTCTATATCTTGTCTTTTAAAAAAACTAATAACCTTCTGAAATGTACTTTGAATTTTAGTTTCATTAAAATTAGAATCTAAAGAGAACATAGTGTTTTGATGTTTGTGAAGATTTTATAACTTAAAGGAGAACTTCCAAAAAGAAGCTTTTGAGACTTAAAAAAATTATATTTAAATTAAATTTTGTCATACATGTTAAAATATATTGAATATATGTTCCTTTTAAGATATTTAATAATTTAATTCATGTGTCATGAATATATATCATTCTTCCCCCTCAGTATTTACATGGTAAAAAGAACCAGATTTTATATCCTGTAGGAAAGCAGTTTACAGAAAGGACTTTATTTCTGTTTTTTTATTTCATGTAAACATATTTAAAATATACCATTAGTATTTTGAAAGTTTCATAAAGAATTTTTCTTTGTTTTAAAGATGTATTTCTGTATGCTGCCTCGGACTTTGGATATGTGAAGAGCTTGTTCAGTGTACGAACCATCCAAAAGTAAAGACTGCAATCAATGTTATAGGTGTAACTTTAAAGGTATTCATTCATGATTTTAATATAAAATTAAAGTATTTTCTAGGTATTAAAAGTTCCCTTGTAATTTGAATTGGGTCTGATTTTTCTTACTAAGTGCCCAGTGTATTGTTTGTTGTTCACTTTTTCCATGCTTCCCCTCCTCCCAACAATCTACAAAATAGGCATAGCACAAAAGATAGCTAAAGTTGCACTCATATTTGTCCTGATTCTTTCATCTACTACTTCTTTAGGAGGTAAAGCTCTTATTGGAAATGTTGTGGAATTTGAGAAGTCCTAACTCCTATATTAGTACTTGGGTAATAGAGGTGAATAAAAGGGACAACAGCAAAAAATTTTCAAGTATAAATCATTTTTGAATAAAGTAATCGTGATTTAGAAATTTTTTTTGCTGAGATATATGCATGCCTTTACATATTGTAGAATTTCATAATTCTTGCTCACTTTATTATATTATTGGAACAAAAAAAATGATAATCTTACATCTAGTACAGATATGTTCTAGAAGCCACTTAAAATTTTTCCCCCTGAAGCAATTGGGGTTAAGTGACTTGCCCAGGGTCACACAGCTAGGAAGTGTGAAGTATTAAGTGTCTGAGATCAAATTTGAACTCAGGACCTCCAGGTCATAATTCTTATGTTAAGTGGGGAATTTAGGGGGAAAGGTAATGATTTCTCATTTGGACATAATGAGTTTGAAATTTCTGTGGGTCATGGGAAATATTGAGGAGGATATTGAACATTTGAAAATGTGAGACAAATTCGGGCTGGTGCTCTAATCACTGCGCCACCTAGCTACCCCTCAAATTTCTTAAAGAAGGATATTTCAATGCTAATGCTAATGCCAGACACTATGCTAAACATTATGGGTATAATGAAAGTTACAAAATAATCTCTTCTCTTAAGAGTTCAAACAATTATGTTTAAACAAGCTATCTACAGTTTAAATTAGATATCAGTAAAGGAAAGATATAGAATTTAAGGAATATTAGGAAAAGCTTTTTGCAGAAGGCTAGATTATGAAAATGCCCAGAATCTGGAGATTTTATGTATAAAACTGTTAGAAAGCCAGTGTTTTTTGTTTAAAGAGCATTTGGTAGCAAATTAGAGCATGAAGGGAGTGGGAATGACTAGGTTTTGAAGGTGTTGAATACTAAAGGTTCTTCGAATACGAGAGTGATGTGCTCAGACCTAAAGTTTTAGGAATATTAACTGAGCAACTATGTGGAGTATGGATTAGTCCACAGTAGAAGTAAAACGGGCCTGGAAAAGTATTGGGTTATAAGCCGAGAATAGGGGTTGGAAGCAAGATGTTAAAGGGTTGAAATTGGCAAGAATTTTCAGTTGAATGGATATGAAGTATAAGCGAATAGGAAGAGATGGTCATAATTCTTATGTTAAGTGGGGAATTTAGGGGGAAAGGTAATGATTTCTCATTCAGACATATTGAGTTTGAAATTTCTGTGGGTCATGGGAAATATTGAGGAGGATATTAAAAATTTGAAAATGTGAGACAAATTCAGGAGAGATGAAGGGTGCACATGGACTTTTGGAAATCTTCCATAGAATTGATAGTTGAATTTTAAAAACAAAATGAGTACTTGAGTCCTAGGTTGAGAATATTTGCTCCAATTACAAAGTAAATATTAATCACATGTGAAAATATAACTGCATAGTTTGCACATACACAAATATATTTATACCAGCACTTTTTGTGACAACAAAGAATTAGAAACAAAATAGAAGACCCCTGATTGCACATAAGCTAAATTAATTGTGCTACATGAATGTAATGGAATATAACTAGTGTGTAAGAAGATGAATATGATCAAAACAGAGAAGCATGGAAAGACATATCAATTGATACAAGGTCAAAAAAGCAGAGTCAAGAAAATAATCTCAATGTCAAGAGGAAAAAACCACAAAACGATCAAAAGTGAAAGTCGCAAAATGAGAAAGAATGTGTGTCTCCAAAAATGAACTAAGAGAAGAATTCTCATTTCACTCTTTTGAAGAGGTGTGGTACACTTCACATGTTATACATGTTCTTCAGTTATGTATCAGTTTGCTATTTTTTTTTCCTTAAAAGCATTTTTATATGGGAAGATTTTCTTAGAATACAGGAGAAAACATAGTGAGGAAAATTTTGGTAATATCAAAAATACCAAAAGAAAAATTTTAAAGGATAACTGTAAAACTCAAATCTTTCCCCAAAAAAATATATTTTAAATTTTAAGCTTAATAAAATAAAATGTCAAGTTTGCTATAGAAAAATCATGAAATATATTATTCCTGTAATTCAAATTTGAATGCATACACTGACCCCTAATAAATTATGCAGCTAGTAATAGCCACTAACACCATAATATTAAAAAAACAAACAAACAAACTCAGAAAACAGCATTTTACAGCTGGAATATTTTGAGTATCATTATTCATACTGCTTTGAGTATTTGTGGGGGAAAAAATGTAGCCAGGTTTTTCCAGAACAAATCTACATATCACTAAACACAAGGAGGCCAGATTTTTAGCAATACATAGAGAGCATAGTTATAAAGGAGTAAGCAACCTTAGAAATCATCTAAATCCAACTCCCTCATTTACAAATAAGGAAAGTGAGGTGCAAAAATGCTGAGATTTCATTACTTGCTCAAGATCACAAAAGGAAAAGGACTGAAACCAAGACAAATTGAGGTCCTTAAGTTCCACATCCAGTGCTCTTCTCACTATATCACAATGTCCCTCAACATAAAGGACAAGGTTAATTCATTTGCAAAGTGTCTTCTGTTCTTACTATCTAATTGAAGCTGTTTATTTTAACATTGTTAGAATTATCATTGTTATAATTGGTCTTTTCTAAGTCCTCATTATTCTTGATCTTTCTGCAATTTTCCATTGTTAACAACTTCTTTCTTCTGGATTCTCATTCCTACACACACACAGACATAGACACACACACAGACACAGACACACACACACACACACACACACTAAAGAGAACCAAATTATATCCAATATCATTATTTTATGGGCAAACAAATTGTATTGGAAAAGAATAAACCTATTTTCCCTATGCCAAGAAATACATAAACGTCTTAAGCAGTAAAAAGATTCTCAATAATAGTATATTTATGTTTGTGTATGTGTTCAGTTATATGATACTGATTTTAACATTTGTTTTCTTTTATAGTTTCCAAATAAGGTAGTGGCTCAGGTAGCTTGTGATATCCTTCAGTTGCTCGTGTCCTATTGGGAAAAGCTTCAAAAATATGACAACTCTTTGCCACGGAAAATTACTGAAGTAGGTCTATTTTTTGCAGTATTAATATATAACTGTTTACTTTTTATATTATATTTTATATTTCTCAAGACATACAAACCAATGGAGAGAAAAGGGGATTAAATAATTTTCACAGATGGAAAGGACCGCATGAATGGTCTAGTCGAATCCATGCCAGAAAAAACATTCCTTCTATAACATGCATCAATAGTGGTCAGATATACTTTGAATTAAAGACTTGGAGAGAGGAATTAAAGTTCATTAAGCTCCAACTCAATTTGATTCTGATTAATAATAAAGGAAATAGTCACCAGTGGAAAACAATTTTTACATTAACAAAATTTAGAAGACTTAACTAAAACAAATACATCTTTTGTAAATACATCCTTGTACTCACTGAAAGCAGATGGTACCAGCAAAGAATAAGCAGTTGATTGGATGCCTTTTCTTGAGGAGATACCTTATTATCCAAAGAATACAAATTTTCATTTTTTCTGGAAAAATTTTCTACAGTAAATTTAGTTGCTTCATTATAACAGGATTAATTGAGGAATATGGATTTTTCAAATGGGGAAGGACTGCAATACCTATTTAGTACAACCCCGTCATGACAAAGAATTTTCTCTATAACATGCAAAAGGAGTCATGAAACTTGATGACTTCTAATGTTGGGGAAATCATTACCACTTGAAAGAGAGCCCATTACACATTTGGATATCTCTGATTGTTAGCAAGATTTTCCTCATCATCTGCCTAAATGTAGATTTTTACACTTTTGCCCATTGCATCTAGTTCTGCCCTCTGTGAGCTAGCAAAACAAGTCTAATCACTGTTCCAGATGATGAATTTTAAAATACTTAACAAATAATTATTATATCCCTTCAGGTCTTTTCCTTTCCTTATTTAATATTTCTACAAGCCCTTCACTCTTGATTTCCCGACTCTGCACACTCCCCAATTTATAATGTTCTGCCTAAAATGTCAGGTCCAGAATTCAACCCAATACACCAGATGCCTTTTGACCAGTCAGTGTAGGTTAGAACAAAATAATTACCTCTTTTTCCCTTGAAGTGTTACAATACAGTTTAATATTGCATTATTTTTTCTTTCCTTTTATCACATTGTTAAATCAGTAGTTCAATAAAACTTTCGTGTGATTTTCATGCAAGCTTAGACATATTTTCCCCTATCTTGTGTTTATATCATTGATTTTTATAAAAATCCATTTGAAAGACTATATTTATCCCAATTAAATTTTACTTTATTCAGTTTGGCCAGTTACCTACAAGGATCTTTTTTAGATCTTGTGACTCAGTGTGTTAGGTTTGATTCTCAGATGTTTTTTGTCTGCAAACTTGATACATCTTCAATATATACCTTTAATCAAGTCACTGATTAAAATGTCAAAACTCCATGATGACTATTAATGAGTAGAAATGCACAGTACTTTAGTGGTTGGCTAGATTCAAGTTAATCTGAATAAATCTCCAGCCCAAATACCCATTGCTATCAGGTACCTGGTAATTAACATCAGCTCCAGATTTTGTTGATTTTTGGTAATTGTTAAATGATAGTGTTTTTAAGAAGGTTCAATATATATGAAAATGTACTAGATGTATGGTTCTGATTTATTGTGTGTGTGGGAATACATGATGAGAGAAAAAAGAACTGAGGTCTGGACTCTAGGGCAATTAAATATATTCATTTATCTCTGAAAAGTTTTCATTTATGAGTTTACTTTACTCTTTGGCTATGTCTAGAGTTGGAGGCCAAAAGAAAATTGCGACTTAAAAGAGTGACTGGCCTTGACTTTCAAAAAGAAAAGTAATAGGTTCTGATGGTAATTTTTCAAGAGAGCTAACAGATAAAATAAAAGTCATTTTTGTGATATTGTGTGACTTAATACTTTTTTTTTTCATTGTTACAAGTTTGGAGGCAGAAATTAAGAGGGTGCACTTAGCAGAATGGATTACTGCCTTTGGTGTTCTGACCTACAAATTTTCTTTTGTTATTTATCTTTCTTTAAATAATTGAAGTAGAACTGAAGCTGACTGAGTATGGATCTATATTCTACATATGTTCTGTTACCAATTTTCATGATTTATATGTATTCCCTAAATTCTCTCCTTGCTTGTATAACTTTCTTCCAGTGGAAGTAAGTTTGCAAGGAATTTAAGCAATTAGGTTTTCTTATGAGTGTCTTTCTTTTTAACCTTTCATTCCAAAGTGTTATTCTGGTTTGCAGATCCTTGTGGCCACAATTGCATTTCTTTTGCCAAGTGCTGAATACTCTTCAGTAGAAACAGATAAAAAGGTAGGTAATATTACTATATTCATAGAAGTATTTCTACAGCCAGATACAAATGCAGTATTATTTATGCTGAAGAATAACAAGAAATGTGTCATAAATAATTGTGTATTTCTTCCTACAGTTTATTGTTTCTCTTTTACTGTGCTTATTGGATTGGTGCATGGCATTGCCAATGAGAACCCTGATGCATCAAGTGTCTACTGTTCTTGAAGATCAGCATTCATCTAGAGCCCCCTTACTAGATTACATTTATAGAGTAAGTTGATGATTTTCTTTGGATCTTCTAATTGTTCTGAGAGCCTTAACATAGAATCTCCCATGCCTGGAATACTCTCCCTCATCATCTTCATCTCCAAATTCAAGTTCCTGATACAATCTTACTTTATATACAGTTTAATCTCTCTTAATTCCAGTTCTGTCCCTCTCTTGATTATTTCTTATTTATCCTGTATTTAGGTTATTTGTGCATAGTTGACTTCTTCATTAAATTATCAGCTCCTTGAGGTCAGGGACTGTCTTTCCTTTCTTTGTATTCCCAGTATTCAGCAAAGTGTCTAACCCAGACTAGATATTTAATGTTCATTGCTGACTGGCTATTGAAATATTCGTTGTAGTTGATGTATTTTAAGGACAGAATAAAAAATATTGAAATATTTTCTTACCTAAATGTTTGAAAATTCAATTAGATTGAGAGTAATTAAATTAGAATCTTATTAATCCCCTATTGTTCCTGTGGTTATAATGCACATAAACTTACATCTACAAACCAAATTAACTAAATGAAAAGCTATTTTACATTGCTTTAAGTAAACAAGCATTTATTAAACCCTTATGTACAAGGCACTATCTAAGCACTCAGTTATTTCTCTAAAATAATATGTTGCTTATAAGGATAGCTTTAATGACATGACTGATTACTTTTTTGAGTAGAATTGGCCTTGATACCAATTTCTTTTTATTGGATAGATTTTCTTTCACTTTAACTAATAATAATGACTTTTCAATGATCGTAAATGAATTACATATGCTAATAAGTGTTGCTTTAACAGCATTACACTGTCTTCTTGGTTATATTTTAGCCAATGCTGTTCTTAGGATTTTAGTTACAGAATTTTATATCTAAACTCTCTGAAGAATATGGGTAGCACATAATTAGTTTTATAATATGTAATTGTTTTAGACTTGAATGTACTATGTTTAAATTTAAAATGTTTCTTTAGTATCTTTTAAAGTATTTTATATCTTTATTAAAACTTTAGGCAAAAATAAATTTACTTAAGTCTTTTTTTTAAACTTTAGAATTTACAAAAGGAAATATCAAAACTACCATGTACATTTCTATCCAATATTCAAAATGATTTTATGGATGTGGTGTTTGCATGATCATATATATACAAAAACACACACAAAAAAGAATACCTTTAATTATTCTCATTTTCTAAATAATACTCGATATTCAAAGTACTTAATCATATAATAATAAGATTATTCCATTTTTTTATATTTTAAATTAGGATCTTTTTAGTTTATGCCTTTTTTCTTGATTTCATCAAGTATATATAAATTATCTCATAATGGATATTATATTTCTTGGATTATAATTGAACTAGAAAGGCTTATAGTATTTATCTTCTTTAATTTAACTTTGTTAATACTCAACTTCATTTTCACCTTATGATGCTTTCTTTCTATGGTACATATGTACCACAACACTGTTCCCTTTCAGTATTCACATTCTGCTCTTATATACCATCTTAAGAGCAAATTTTCTTGCTCTTTGCTCAGAGAATGTATTTTTGGTGTTACTTGCCATTTAATTTTATTTTCCTTTGAGCTTGCTGTACTTGTCACAAGATAATTTCACTAAGGTAAAAATTAGGCCTTAGTTCTAATTGTTGTAAAGTAGGTTGTCTGCCTGATGACCTTTTAATTTTTTTAATCACATTCTGTAATCCCATTTTCTATTATATTTTTGTAGGTTTTGCACTGTTGTGTTTCTGGCTCAAGCACATATACTCAGCAAAGTCACTACACGTTGACTCTGGCTGATCTTTCATCTTCTGATTATGATCCTTTTTTGCCACTAACAAATGTACGGAATTCTGAACCTGTACAGTACCATTCTTCAACAGAATTGGGGAACCTACTTACTGTTGCTGAAGGTGAGAAACTCCCCATTTCCAGGGACTTATCACATTATCAGTTGTGTCGGGGTAGAGTAGCAAAAGCAATGACTTTTCTTTTTACTGTTTCTCTACATCAAAATTGGATTGGGATCTTTCTCTCAATGCTACCAGTATTGCAAGGATTTTAAAAATTTCATTCTCAGGGAATTTGTATTTGTCAGAGCTGGTTCTTGTTTTTCTTCACTCTAGCTACCTTCTGCATCTGGAAGGTGGTATATGAATACTTTTTGTTTTTCTCCCTCTTTTTTTTTTTCACTCTTTCCCATCTCCCCCTATAATTTTTAATCCATTTATATTGTACAAGAGAGGGATAGGAACTAGACCTATGATTTCACAGTTAAAAGGAACTGCTTGTGGAGACACTCATTTCCCAATATAGGTTGGCAACTTAGTCTTATAGAACTGCTTAGAGCAATGAGAATTTCATTAATTTTCCTAGGTCACACAGCCAGTATGTGTCAGAAGAAGTACTTGAATTGATTTTTTCCTGGCTTCAAATCTGGCTTTCTACCTACTACAACATGCTACCCCTCATGGGATAGAAAGTGTCTAATTGGAGATATAAAAATAATTTTGATTTAGTAAGATTTTAGCAAGCACCATATACTATGCCAAGTTAGGGATATAAATACAGCAATGAAAACGGTCCTTGCTCTCAAGGAAATTTTTTTTCCCCCCGTGTAATTTAATTTCTTTTATGTTAATGGCTTTTTATCTTTCAAAATACATGCTAAGATAGTTTTCAACCCTCACCCTTGCAAAATCTTGTGCTCCAAATTTTTCTCCTTCCCTTACCCGTCACTCCTCCCCTAAACAGTAAGTTATTTAATATAGGTTAAACATGTGACTTCTTCTAAACATTTTTCCACATTTATCATACTGCACAAGAAAAATCAGATCAAAAGGGAGAAAAAATGAGAAAACAAAATAAGCAAGCAAACAACAACAAAGATGAAAATACTATGTTGTGATCCACATTCAGTCTCCACAATCCTCTCTTTGGATGCAGATGGCTCTCTTCATCTTAAGTCTATTGAAATTGGCCTGAATCACCTCGTTGTTGAAAAGAGCCAAGTCCATCAGAATTTATCATTATATAATCTTCCTGTTGCTGTGTATGATTTTCTCTTGATTCTATTCACTTCACTTAGTATCAGTTCATGTAAGTCTCTCTAAAATCGTCATCCTGATCATTTCTTACAGAACAATAATATTCCATGACATTCATATACCGTAACTTATTCAGCTATTCTCCAATTGATGGGCATCCATTCAGTTTCCTGTTCCTGGCTATTACAGAAAGGGCTGCCACAAACATTTTTGCTCATGTGGGTCCCTTTCCCAGTAGAGATCCTGCTGGATCAAAGGGTATGCACAGTTTTGTAGCCCTTTTGGCATATTTCCAAATAAGCAGTTTATTTTCTACCAGGTGAAAGCAGCGTATACTAGATAAGAAAATAACATATGCAAAATAATTTCTGTGGAGAAAGGTAGTAGGAGTGGTTGTATTTGGGAGATTCAAGTAAAGTGAATGGAGAGTGAGATTCTAAGAGGTAATGATGATGGATGAAAGTGAACATTCTGTGCATGGTAACAGCTTTCACAAAGATTCAGAGAGGGGAGATAGTATAGTGTGCCTGGACAAACAATAAGGAGGCCCTTTTTGAATGTATGTGAACCATATGAAGGAATAATGAATCTAGAAAAATTGTAGCCAGATTATAAAGGAGTCTTAAGTGCCAAATGGAAGTTTATTTTGAAGGCAGGTGGAAGTCACTCAGCGTTCTGCCTGAGCAAAGAAAGGACATGATCAGAACTGTTATAGAAATATAACTTTGGCATTATTATTATTAATTTGGCAAAATGTTAATTTGGCAGCTATATGGATTAGAGAGAAGACCCTAGAGGCAGGGATACTAATTAGAAGGCTATTGCAGTACTCTCAGTGAAAAATGATGAGGTTCTATGATAAGGTAATGTTCATGTTAGTAGAGAAATAGGGAAGGATATAAGAACCAGGCATTTAATATGGAGATTCGATTTACATTGAATATCTTTTTTTCCTTAGAAAAATTTGCCATCATTATTTGGTCTTTAAAACTCAAGTTTATGAACTTCAGTGAAAGAAACAAGATTCCCCTTTACATTAAGTCTAACTCAATTTTTCCTCAAAATATACATCCCCTTATTAATTTATGTGAGCTCAAATTTACCCAGTCGCTAAATATAGTGTTACAAATAATTATGTTTGTACAGTCCACTGAAAAAAAGTGACTCAGTATTTTTTAGGAGCTACTCTGAAATTTGATTCTTTAAAACCAGAATAAGCAATTCTAATGGGCCTAAGTCAGACAGTAAAGGTGCTCCCTCATACATAATTCCATTAGTCTGTAATATGACTCTGACTTAAAAATAAGTGTTTTATATATTTAACTATTTTGAATCCAACCACTTCTGAATCTCATTTTTTTTTCTTTTTTTTTTTTTTTTTTTGCTGAGGCAATTGGGGTTAAGTGACTTGCCCAGGGTCACACAGCTGTTATGTGTCTGAGATCAGATTTGAACTCAGGTCCTCCTGACTTCAGGGCTGGTGCTCTATCCACTGTGCTACCTAGCTGCCCCTGTGAATCTCATTTTTTGCCTCTTTTCTCAACATCCTCTCCTTTGGATTTTTTTTTTTAATTGCATTCTTACTAGAATGCAGTTCTTATTCCACCACTTGTACATTCTCCCATATGCTCTCAATAGGATCAATATGGTATTTCCTTTCCCTCTTTAGCAGAATTCATGGTGCTGAAATAGATCTTTCCTTCTGAGTTTTCACATTCTTTCCCCTTCATTCATTACCACTACAGGTTAGTTATCAGTTGACCCAAACAAGATCTATTTATTTATTTATTTATTTTCCCCTTCTGGCTTCATTAGAATTTTGGGAAAACTTACTGTTCTATAATGTTTCTATTATCCCTTTAATCTCAGAACTCTGAATCTAATTGGATGTCACCAGAGTATCATGCTATTGTTGTTCAAAATGCTATCATTACAATCTTTTTGACAAGATAGGCATTTAAAAACATTGAATTTCAAAGGTAATAGAATAATGTTCCTTTGTAACTTCCTATTAATTCCAAATGCACAGTTTTTGAATTATTTTCAATGTATGATTATGCCACCAATGAATGTACGACTATTCCACTAAGGATATACATTACAAATATCCTTACCAATGCATGGATCAGTTATCAGTATTTAAACATTTTAATGGATCCATGTAGTAATGGATACTACACATGAAAATGCATTTCTGGCATACATCAGCCCTTCTATGCTTTTTATTCCATGAGATTCTTCCCTATATCTATAAATTTTCCATAGAGTATCTTTGGCCTTTTAACATTTCAAGGTTATCATTGCAACATCTATACTGTCATTCTGTCCTTAAGTCTCATTTTATAATCTTAACTATTCCAATTCCTTTTCTAATAATATGTTTCGTTGATATATTTTATACAATGTCTTGCCCAGGAATCATTGTGGATCATATATAGAAGCATATGAATATTTGCTACTTATAGCTTTTTCTTAGCAACCCATTATATTAATAAATCTAAAAGTTAGCAAAGTAAATTTTTAGCTCCTTGACTATCACAAGGAGATTTTGTATTTAAAAAAAAAAGAGGAAAGAGGGGATCAATGTTTCTAAGTATATTTAAAGATACTTAAACATGAAGAACTTTTATGTGACAAGCACTCCACCCAGATGCACATTTCAAGTTACGAAAAAAATAAAGTGATGTTTCAAGACATGTTGAAGACAGATTAGTTTTGAATGTTGGGGAAATTTGATTTTCCTTTAGAACATTTTAAGAGGAAAGATTAATTAAGTGCTCCAAGGTAAAACTAGGTTCTAGGTCTTTAGGGCCTGTATTACTGAACGAAAGTGTAGATAGGATCTCCAAAAATGGGCTTATTATACATCTCTTCTGGGTTTCATCAACAAGCATTAAAATAGAATTTTATCACAACCAATTTAATGATTGTGATATTTGATATGTCATTACTTTGATGGATCTACAATCTTATTCATGTGGATACTCCTTCTACCATTCCAGGCTGTAATCCAAACATGGTTTCTCATCCCATGCAGCACTTATTCATGACATTCCATAAATCTTCTGTAGGATGAGATTTACCCAGTGAACTGAACATGGCTCATATGGAAATAAGTTTTGAATGATTTCACATGTATAATTAATATTATATTGCTTGCCTTCTCAATGAGGAAGAGGAGGGGCCAAAGGGAAGGAGAAAATTTGGAATTCAGAATGAAGTTTTTTTGACTCCAGTACCAGCACTCTGTCTACTATGCTACCAGTTGCCAGAGTTGCAGAGTATATACATTTCAGTCTTGAGGAACTGCCTGTGCAAAGGTGATAAAATGTCATGCAGAAAGAATAGCATGTAAACGTCTTTGTCTTGAAGTTAGATCAGGTTAAGGAGAATAGTGGTCATTAAATCTGGAGAGGTAGTCTGGAGTCATATTTTGAAGGGTTTTTAATTTGAAACAGAAGAGCAGAGTATTTTTTGTAAATGAGTTAAGAAATTATAGTATATTTAGCACAGTGCCCTACACATGGGAGATACTACATAAATGCCTATTTCCTCCCTCCCAATAGAGAACCACTAAAGCTATTGAAGCAGAAGTGACAAGGTTAGTGAGGACTGTGTTTTGGAAATATTAATTTGACAGCTACCTGGAGGCTGAATGAAATAAAGGACAATTGGAACCAGTAAGATCAATTAGAAGACTACTGTAGCAATCCATGAAAAAAGTTATTAGGGCCTGTGGTAGGATAGTGGTCTTGTGAATGAAAAAAGGGGACAAATACGAAAGAGCTATTTACTTAGCTTTACCATCTTTTGACTTAATCATTTATCTTCAGTTATTTAAAAACTGTTCTTTTTATTTGTTCTTAAACTGATCCCTTACTTCAGCAAGAGAATCTTCTCACATCTCCCTAAACAGTTACTCTCTTGCTTATAAAAGCTTTTCTGAATCTTTTCATCCCTCTTTAAACCTCCCATACTCATCCTTCTCCTCTTTACCTTCTCTGCTGAGCACCTTGTTTCATATTTCACTTAAAAAACAGGCTATTTACTAAGAAATCTTTATTTTTTCCTCATACCATATCATTCAGGTATCTGCTTCCATTACCTTCTCCTTCATCTTTGCACATAAAGAGGTGATCATTCTCTTTGCCAAAACAATCTATCCTCCCCCACTCCCCAGGAGACTCTTTTTCTCTGTCATCCCCAGTCTCTAACATATCTTCAGTCTCTACTATTTCCTTGATCTCTACAAACAGCTCCATGCTTCCCCTACCCACAAACATCTATTACTTGATTTGTCTCTTCTCTAGCTATCATTTTATTTCTTCTCTCTCCTTTCTGTAGTTAGACTTCTTTTTTAATAATAGCTTTTTATTTTTCAAAATACATGTGAATATTGTTTTCAACATTCACCTTTGCAAAACCTTGTGTTCCAAATTTTTCTCCCTCCCTCCCTACTTCTTCCATCCTCTAGACAGCAAGTAATCCAATAATAAGTTAAATATGTGCAATTCTTCTAAACATGTTTCCACATTTATTATGCTGCACAAGAAAAATCAGATCAACAAAAGGAGAAAAAGAGAAAGAAAAACAAGCGAACAACAACAGAAAAGCTGAAAATACTGTTTTGATCCACATTCAGTTCCCATTGTTCTCTTTGGATGCAGATGGTTCTCTCCATTACCTATCTATTGTGAGGAATCACATCATTGTTGTAAAGCACCACATCTTTCAGAATTGATCATATTGTCTTGTTGTTGCCATGCATAATGATCTCCTGGTTCTGCTCACTTCACTCAGCCTCAGTTCACACAGGTCTCCTCCAGGCCTCTCTAAAATCATCCTGCTGGTCGTTTCTTACTGAACAATAATATTCCATAACATTCATACACCATAATTTGTTCAGCCACTCTCCAATTGATGGGCATCCATTCAGTTTGCAGTTTCTTGCCACTACAAAAAGGGCTGTGTAGCCAGATTTCTTTAGAAGGCCATCTATAGTTGGTGCTTCCATTGCCTTTCTTTGCACTGTCTTATTAACCGTACAATCTGGTTTCTGACCTAATCATTCTACCGAAAGTAAACTTTCCAGAGTTGCCAGTGAACTCTGTATTGCCAAGTCTAATGGACTTTCCTCAGTCCTCTTCCTTCTTGATCTTGACATAGATACATATATGTTATTTCATCCATCAGGATGTCAGTTACCCTCTTCTAGAAATTCTCTTCTATAAATTTTGTGACACTGTTTTCTCCTGGTTTTCCTCCCAACTTTTACAATGCTGTTTTTCAATCTCCTTTTTCTGGATCTTCATCCTGGTCATGGCCACTAACCATGAGTGTCCCTCAAATTTTGCTCAAGTACTTTTCTTCTTTTATAGTATTTTGTTTGATGATGGACTAGTTTTTATTAGTTCAACAGTAGTCTCTATGAAGGTATTTCTCAGATCTGTTTATCCAGCTCTGACCTCCAGTCTTGCATCTCAAACTGGTTGTCCTACAGACATCTTATCTTCAGTGTATGTGAAACTGAACTCTTTGTCTTTCCTTCCAACCTGTGCAATTTGGGATCATGGCCCATCAATTCCACGCTTGTACTTATTTCTTACATGGATTCCTTTCTCTCTTCTGACAAAGGCACAACTCCACTGTAGGCCCTTATCCCTTTGGCCTGGGCTATCATATTAGTCTTCTCTGGATCTCCCTGTCTCCCTCCTCCCCACTGTCTGGTCCATCATTTGTTCAGCTACCAAAGCCATTCTCCTAAAGTGCACATCTGATCATGTTTTCCCTCTAGTCAGATAACTCCAATAGCTCTTAATTAATATACCATTATTGTTAGCTTAAAAAATGTTTTAAAAGAAAATGTTAAAAAAGAAAATAGCATCAATTAAATTCTCTTTCACATCTGGACTCTTTCGTAAGCTGATTTCTTCTCTGTACAGTCTTTTTACATTTATTCTTCTCTATCTTATATTCCTATTTAAGTTCTCTTATTCTTCTCTTTCTTATTCCTCTTGAGGTTCTCTTCAGATCCAGTGACATAAAGCTCCTTTTTGTTCTTGGCATAAGACTTTCCATTTCCTGACCCTTGCATTTTCACTATCTTATTTCTTATGCTTGGAATTTTCTTCCACCTTGATTCTGTTCTTCAAGTCTCAGCTAAAATTCCATCTTCTTTAAGAAGCCTTTATTGATTCTCCTTTTCTTCCTCCTCCATCATCATACAACTAAGAAGTATTAAGTGTCTGAGACCAAATTTGAACATAGGTCCTCCAGTCTTCAAGGCTGGTGCTGTATCCACTGTACCACCTAGCTGTCCTATTGATCCTTTTTAATGTTAATGTCTTACTCTGAAATTATCTGTACATAGATACATATATGTTATTTCATCCATCAGGATGTGAACTTCTCAAGGGCAGTGAATGCTTTCTGCCTGTGTGTGTGTGTGTGTGTCTGTGTGTGTTCTCAGTGCTTAGCACAATATCTGACATATAAGTAAATATTCAGTAAATGCTCATGAGGGACTAAAACTATTTCCATTTTCTAGGAAGTGCCCTAGTCTTTCAGAATTTGCTATGAATATTAATAATTAGCAGACTTCAAGTAATGCCCCACAATTTTCTTTTTAATATTTTATTTTAAAACTTTTTTTTTAGCTAACAATTTGTTCTTTCTTCCATACTACCGCGCTAAAAAAGTTTAAAAAAAAAAAAAAAAAAAAAAGGTGGGGAAGACAAAGACAAAACATTTGTAACATGTGCATATAGAAATTAAATTCCCCTATTGGTCCTCATACGTATACTTAGGAGGTAAAAATTGTAAGAATCTCCAGTGTACAAATGAAGCAGGTGAGCCAAATTAGTAACACGTGAGGGTTGGACTCAGGATTTAGAACCAATATCTAACACAATGTCTTATAAGATTATCAAGGAGGGTGGGGATTATGACATATTTAAAAATAGAACTTTATATCATCTACTCTATAGTAGGCATGAATATATATTGAAGTTTAGTAACTTGTAAAATCAAAGTAATTTATAGAAATTTCTAATGAATCTTGTTTTCTTTTTAATTTTCCTTTTTTTTTTTTTTTTTTTTTTTTTTTTTTTTTTTAATCTCCCTCCACTTTTTTGTTCATTTTTAGGTAATCTTTTTTGGACCTACCCTATATTGTTTTCTGTAACTGCAAGCAGAATCCCAAGGGAGAGACACTCTCTTGTTTTGCACAAGTGTAAAATAATTTATTTCTAATACCATTCTAAATTATGTCCAACATGTTGTTGACCTTTTTTGTTGAAATTGGTGCATTTTATCCAATCTATAATGACACCTAAATCTTTTTCTTTCAAGTTTTTATCTATTAACTTAGAGTCCTTTTAGAAATATGGTTTAATTTATTTTTCCCATCTTGTTTGCATTCCAATTTGTCATTATTTTCCTTCCAACTTACACAGCCTTATGAGTTCTGTCTTTAGTTTGTCCCTTGGCTTTATATTATGTTACCTGGCAGAAGTTAAGAGTCATCTGAAAACCAGGAGATAGTTGTCTTACCCCAATTCTTTGATACTAAAAAGAATTTTTGCTTCTTATGCCTTAGGCTTTGGGGTTTTGGTTTTTGTTTGTTTGTTTGTTTGTTTTTTTAACTTTTCACTGAACTGAACAAAAAAGCTAGAAACATTAAATCCTGGTGTCATACACAAATACTTCTTGCTGAGTAGATACATTCTGTTAAAAGCAGAGATAAAAATAGATGTGAGATAATTATATAATTTTATGTTTGGTATATGTTAATCTCAATTTTCCCTCTTCTCCCTGATTTCTCACCACAGTTATTAAAAGCTATTATTTGTAAATGTAAGAACTTATTTGTGATCTGATATTTTGACACACATTGTCACTTGTTTAAATTATTAATTATGATTGACTTTATAGTAAATCAATAAGTATTAATTGTGTTTGACAGGCACTATGCTTTATGGTGAGAAAAGGCACAAGTTGGTCCCTACTCCTAAGGGTATTGTAGACTACAATGGGGAGCAACATGAAAACTACTGTACAAACAAAATATATACAAGATAAATTGTATATTGTGAACAGAGGAAAGAGTAGTAGCCTTAAGAAAAGCCGGATTTCAAGATTTGAATGAAGCCAGGAGGCAGAAAAGTGGAGGGAGAGTCTTACAAGCTACCATTTGGGGGAGGGACAGTGAAAATTTCCAGATTCTGTAGATAGATTGCCTTGTTTGAGGATCATCAAAGAACCCAGTGTCATTGTTATAATTTATGTGAGGAAGAATTAGGTGTTAAAAGAAGGGCAAGGAAGGACTTAGGTTGGTAGGCTTTAATTGCCAAACAGAGGACACTTATAAAATATTCAAGATAGTGGCAGAATAAAATGGCCATCTCTAAAAGAATTATTTTCTGACTTTACCAATAGGGCTTGTTACAGTTACAGTATTTCAGTACTGCCTCAGTACTTGAAATATTGACTTAGGTCCTACTAATTTTTATAATTTAATTTTTTTTTCAAAATTTTAATCAATAGTAGATTTTTAATTTTTTTTTTTTTTTTTGCTTTTTGCTGAGGCAATTGGGGTTAAGTGACTTGCCCAGGGTCACACAGCTAGGGAATGTTAAGTGTCTGAGAGCAGATTTGAACTCAGGTCCTCCTAGACTTCAGGGCTGGTGCTCTGTCCACTGTGCCACCTAGCTGCCCCTCAATAGTAGATTTTTGAAAATAGTCTTTAAAACCCAAATTTTAATTATTATATTTAAAAAAAAGAAAAAGAAAATAGGCTTTAAATAAATTCCATTCCCTAGTTCATAAATTGGTCAAAAGATAAGAACAGGTAGTTTTCAGAAGAAATCAAAACTATGCATAGTCATTTGAAAAAATGCTCTAAATCACTAATTTTTAGAGAAATGCAATTTAAAAAAACTTGAAAAAAACTATCTCGCATCAATCAAAATAACAAATAAATGCTGGAGTGAATGAGGGGAAAATGGAACCAATGAACTCTTGGTAGAATTCTGAACCCTGGTTCAATCATTTTGGAGAACAATTTGTAATGATGACCAAAGGACTATAAAACTGTGTTACCTTTGAAATCAATACCTCTCCTTTGTCTGTACTCCAAAAAATTAAAGGAAAAGGAAAAGGATCCCCATGAACAAAAATATTTATACTAGCTCTTTTGGGGATAACAAAGTATTTTTTTTATTAATACTTTTTATTTGCAAAACATATGTATGGGTAATTCCTAAACATTAACCCTTACAAAGCTTTCTGTTACAAATTTTTCCCCCCTACTCCCCACCCCTCCCCTAGATGGCAGGATATCCACTACACGATAATTATGTTAGAATACTTAAGAAATCGAATATATGTATAGTTATTGCATCATTTTTTGTGCAGGAGAAATCATATCTACAAGAAAGAATAATCTGATAAAGGAAATACAATGCAAGCAAACCTCAATAGAGAGCATGAAAATGTTACGTTGTGGTCCACATTTCATATCCCTCTCTCTGGATGTATATGGCTCTCTTCACCGAACAATTGGAACTGGTTTGAAGCATTTCGTTGTTGAAGAGAGTCATGTCCATTAGAACTGATCCTTATATAGTACTGTTGTTGCCGTGTACAACGATCTCCTGGTTCTGCTCATCTCATTCAGCATCAGTTCATGCAAGTCTCTCCAGGTCTCTCTGAAATCGTCCTGCTGGTCGTTTCTTACAGAGCAATAATATTCCATAACATTCATATACCATAATTTATTCAGCCCCTCTCCAATTGATGGGCATCCATTCAGTTTCCAGTTTCTAGCCACTACAAAAAGGGCTGCCACAAACATTTTTGCACATGTGGGGCCCTTTCCTTCCTTTAAGATCTCTTTGGGATATAAGCCCAATAGAAACACTGCTGGGTTAAAGGGTATGCATAGTTTGATAACTTTTTGAGCATAGCTCCAAATTGCTCTCCAGAATGGCTGGATCCGTTCACAGGTCCACCAACAATGCATCAGTGTCCCAGTCTTCCCACAGTGGATAACAAAGTATTGAAAATTGAGATGTTCTCAGTTGGGGAATGGCTAAACAAATTGTGGTATATGATTGTGATGGAATGCTAATGTGTTATAAGAAATGATTAGAGGGGTCATTTCAAAAATAACATGGCAAGACCTATCTGAACTGAAGTAGTAACCAGAAGATCATTATGCACAGTAACAGCAATGTTGTAATGATGATCAATTGAGAAAGACTTATCTGTTTGTTTGTTTTTTTTTTTTTTCCAAGTGGCTAATGGGACCATTCTTTTTATTTTGGAAATTTTTATTTATTTATTTATTTTTTATTAAAAGCTTTTTATTTACAGTACACATGAGTGATTTTTCTACATTAACTTTTGCAAAACTTTTTTTTTTGTTCCAAGCTTTTCCCCTCATCCCCTCACCCCCACCCCTAGATGACAGGCAATCCAATACATGCTAAATATGCTAAATTATGACAAATCTAATATATGTATACATATCCATACAGTTATCTTACTGCACAAGAAACATCAGATAGAGAAAGAGAGGAGAAAAAAGAAACACCTAAGAAGGAAAACAAAATGCCAAGGAAATATTCACAGAAAGCATTAAAATGCTATGTTGTGGTCCACGCTCAAGTTTCCTCAGGCCTCTCTCTGAATGTATATGACTATCTTCATCGCTGAACAATAGGAACTGGTTTGAATCACATCATTGTTGAAGAGAGCCATGTCCATCAGAATTGATCGTCGTATAGTCTTGTTGCTGTGCATAATGTTCTCCTGGTTCTGCTGATTTCACTCAGCATCAGTCCATGCAAGTCTTTCCAGGCCTCTCTGAAATCATCCTGTTGGCCATTTCTTACCGAACAATAATACTCTGTAACATTCATATACCATAATTTATTCAGCCATTCTCCAATTGATGGGCATCCACTCAGTTTCCTGTTCCTGGCCATTACAGAAAGGGCTGCCACAAACATTTTTGCACATGTGGGTCCCTTTCCCTCCTTTAAGATCTCTTTGGGATATAGGCCCAGTAGAAACACTGCTGGGTCAAATGGTACGCACAGTTTGATAACTTTTTGAGCATAGTTCCAGATTGCTCTTCAGAATGGTTGGATCTGTTCACAGGTCCACCAACAATGTATCAGTTTCCCAGTTTTTCCACATCCCCTCCAACATTCGTCAGTATCTTTTCTTGTCATCTTAGCCAATCTGACAGGTGTGTAGTGGTATCTCAGAGTTGTTTTAATTTGCATTTCTCTGATCCATAGTGATTTGGAGCACCTTTTCATGTGACTAGAAATAGTTTCAATTTCTTCATCTGAAAATTGTCTGTTCATATCTTTTGACCATTTATCAATTGGAGAATGGCTTGAATTCTTATATATTTGAGTCAATTCTCTATATATTTTAGAAATGAGGCCTTTATCAGAATCTTTGAATGAAAAAATATTTTCCCAGTGTATTGCTACCCTTCTAATCTTGTCTACATTCATTTTGTTTGTACAAAAACTTTTTAACTTGATACAGTCAAACTTATCTATTTTGTGATTAATGATGATCTCTAGTTCTTCTTTGGTCATGAATTCTTTCCCCCTCCACAGCTCTGAGAGGTAAACCATCCTACATTGTTCTAATTTGTTTATAATATCATTCTTTATGTCTAGATCATGAATCCATCTCGACCTTATCTTGGTATATGGTGTTAGGTGTGGGTCAATGCCTTGTTTCTTCCATACTAGTTTCCAATTTTCCCCGCAGTTTTTGTCAAATAGCGAGTTTTTATCGCCAAAACTGGGGTCTTTGGGTTTATCAAACACTAGATTACTGTTGTCATTGAGTATTTTGTCCTGTGAACCTAACCTATTCCACTGATCCACTACTCTATTTCTTAGCCAGTACTAAATGGTTTTGATGACCACTGCTTTATAATGTAGTTTTAGATCTGGTACAGCTAGATGGCTTGAATTCTTATAAATTTGAGTCAATTCTCTATATATTTTAGAAATGAGGCAGTTTATTGCTTCCCTTCTAATCTTGTCTGCATCCATTTTACTTGTACAAAAACTTTTTAATTTGATACAGTCAAAATTATCTATTTTGTGATTAATGATGATCTCTAGTTCTTCTTTGGTCACAAATTCTTTCCCCCTCCACAGCTCTGAGAGGTAAACCAACCTACATTGTTCTAATTCGTTTATAATATCATTCTTTATGTCTAGCTCATGAATCCATTTTGACCTTATCTTGGTATACAGTGTTAGGTGTGGGTCAATGCCTAGTTTCTTCCATACTAGTTTCCAATTTTCCCAGCAGTTTTTGTGAAATAGTGAGTTTTTATCCCAAAAGCTGGGGTCTTTGGGTTTATCAAACACTAGATTACTATTGTCATTGAGTATTTTGTCCTGTGAACCTAACCTATTCCACTGATCTACTACTCTATTTCTTATCCAGTACCAAATGGTTTTGGTGACCACTGCTTTATAATATAGTTTTAGATCTAGTACAGCTAGGCCACTCTCATTTGCTTTTTTTTTTTTCATCAATTCCCTTGAAATTCTTGACCTTTTGTTTTTCCAGATGAATTTTGTTGTTATTTTTTCTAGGTCAATTAAATAATTTCTTGAGAGTTTGATTGGTATAGTACTAAATAAATAGATTAGTTTAAGTAGTATTGCCATCTTTATTATATTCGCTCGACCTATCCAAGAGCACTTGATATTTTTCCAATTGTTTAGATCTGACTTTATTTGTGTGGAGAGTGTTTTGTAGTTTTGCTCATATAGATCCTGACTTTCCCTTGGCAGATATATTCCCAAATATTTTATACTATCGAAAGTTATTTTAAATGGAATTTCTCTTTGTATCTCTTGCTGTTGCATTTTGTTAGTGATGTATAAAAATGCTGATGATTTATGTGGATTTATTCTGTTTCCTGCAACTTTGCTAAAGTTGTGGATTAATTCTAATAGTTTTTTAGTTGGTTCTCTGGGATTCTCTAAGTAGACCATCACATCATCTGCAAAGAGTGATAATTTGGTTTCCTCATGACCTACTCTAATTCCTTTAATCTCTTTTTCTTAAAAAATTTTCTGTTCTGATCAAACTATGATCCAAGACAGTTCCATAGGACTCATAGTGAAAAAATTTCTAATCAGTTCTAGAGAGAACTGATGTAAACTGAGTACAAGTTGAAATATGATTTCTCCTTCCCCCCTCATTCTGTCTGTCCTTCCTTCCATAAGAAAATATATATTATTCCGTATAGATAAATGATATATTGTTTGCCTCCTCAGTAAGTAGAAGCGAGGAAGGAGGGAGGAAAAGAATCTAGAGCTCAAAATATAAAAAGAAAAGAATGTTAAAAATGAAAAAAATAGGCTTTGTTATATAGGAATAAATTTAACTTTAAATTATTTTTTATTAAATTAATTATTATTCTTTTAAAAACCATTTTAGGAAGGAATCTGGAATCAGTTTTCTCCATAATAATTTCTTATATGGCAATTGATTTAGCTGAAGTGTGCCAGGGAAGAACAATAATAAATTCAACAATCCTTTTTTCTACGTCTGCTTCAATACTGAAAACAAAATGTTAGTCATGTTTTCCAGTCTTATCTGTAAAAATTATCTTCATCCTAAACTTGCCCCCTTCCTCGTGTTCTCTTTTATTTGTTGGTAGTGATATCATCATTCCCACAGTCACTTAGACTCTCAGAACATTACTGACATATTTAACTCCTATTTCCCTCATTATCCACCTTTGGTCAGTTGTCAGGCTTTGCTGCAATTTCTTTTTTAATTATTTCTTTGTCCTTTACTAATTATTCTACTTAATTCTAAATTAAGGATTCAATAACTCTTGTTCTGACTAGAGTGTCAGCCTCCTACATTCTCTACCTCACTACAAATTGCCCCTCCCTTTCCTGCCCAAGTAGTTTTCCTAATGCAGATTTTGACCATTTCACTACCATATCTTTTGGTCCTACATCATTTCCCTGCTCAGTCAGCTTGGGTAACTGCCATTGTCTAGATATTAAGATAAAAAGTCTTAGCCTACCATTCAAGTCCATTTGTGATCCGGTTCCTACCTGGATTCCATCTTTCTTTCTTTTTTTTTTTTTTTTCCCCAGTCGCTCCTTGATTCAGCCTACCTCTGCTACTTGTTCTGTGCTTTCTTTCTCTGGGCTTTTATAAACTGCCCATTCTTACAGTGTACTATTCCCTTGTTTATTTCTTTTACTTCCTTCAGTCACAGCTCATGTATGATCTCCATGAACATGTTTCTGAGTCCTTCAGCAAGAATTGATATTTTACTCCTCAGTCTCTCATTTCTTACTGACCTTCTTCAATCCTTTATATATTTTATATTATAATTTCTAACATAATTATTTGTGTTCTTTCTCTTACCCATTTATAATATTGTTGACTCCTTGATAGCATAAACTGTTTCATTTTTTTATCTTCTATTCTGATCATCTTGCAAAGTCTATGGAACAAAAATTTTACCTCTTAAATTTTATGAAATTTAATTGAAAGAAATAGTAGACCAAATAACTCATTTTAGTTACATTGAAGAAAGGATTTTTTTTTACCTTTTTTATGTAATTGACTTTTAAAATAATGTTTTTTATATAGTGGGTTCTATTCTAAATAAGTGCTGATAATGTACTAGATTTTTCTTTGTGTAGAAACTTAACTGTCATTTATAATAATATTTCTAAAGGTAAACACATTTCAAGTTTAAATTTGGGGGATTGCCTGGGTAAACAGAAGTGAATGAGAAGCAGGTTTGATAGTTCTTTTAAAAATCCATAAGAGAATTGAAAATGTCTGTCAAGCTTAAAGAAAAAGTCATAAACAAAATTAGAAATATGTGGGTGTGGATTTGAATGATAGGTTTCTGCCATCTCTGATCATTCTTTATTTATTTTTATAGAAAAACGGAGGAGGAGTTTGGAATTAATACCTCTGACTGCCCGTATGGTGATGACACATCTAGTAAACCACTTGAGCCACTATCCACTGAGTGGGGGCCCTGCCATTCTTCACAGCCTTGTTAGTGAAAATCATGACAATGCATATTTTGAGTCATCTGAGCTCTCTTCTGAAGTCTTCAGAAGTCCAAACCTACAGTTGTTTGTATTTAATGACAATACCCTTATGTCTTACCTTCAGATTCCTGCAGAAAGAACAGAAGGGAGGCCCTCAAGTGCTCTCTCTGATGTCAGGCTTATTGTGAGAGATATCTCTGGAAAGTATTCTTGGGATAGCAAAATATTATATGGGCCTTTGGAAGGCTATGTTGCACAGAACAAGAGAAATAATTCACTTGTGGTTTCAGACAGTAGACAGCAGACATTTGAACCTCAGAAAGATTTTTCTCATATTGAAGAAGTAGATGATGTGCTTGACAAATTACTTGAAAATATTGGCAATGCAAGCCCTGAATGTCTTTTGCCATCCCAGCTAAACCTAAATGCTCCTTCTCCACCCCCATTTGGAATGAGTCATTATCAAGAAAAAGAGATCATCAAAGCAATTTTATATCAGAATGCCCAAGAAGAGGAATATGTACATAGGTGCAGATTTGATGTCACAATGAAAGTTCCTAATCAAGAACAGCCAGTTCCTTCTGAGCCACAAGGTCCATTTTATTTCTGTAGATTATTGCTGAATGACTTAGGAATGAATTCTTGGGACAGAAGGTATGATCCCACTATTTTATTTTATTTAACTTATTAATCTATTGCTTTTTTATCATAATAATTTTAATTTTGAGATTTTTCTTTAATTATTTTTTACATACTAAATTTGTTTCAATAGTCATAAGAAAGGTATATATATGTTTTTACTAAATTTAAAGTGTTAGCAAAATAAAAAGTGCAATCTCAGTTCTTTGTTTTAAATTCCAATCCTGTGATGTGAAAGCAACATCTAACTTTCTGTTATTTTTGTTTGATGTGTCTCTGTAGTTTTCTTTAATTTTTGAAGTTATATAACTTTAATTAAGTTGCTGATTTTTGCATTGCATTGACATTTCATCTAGATCTCAAGAAATTACTTTCAATGTTAGTATTCCTTGCTATTATGGCTTAATGAGATTTTATGGAAAAATCATTGTTTGAGATCATCTGTGTTTGAGTCCTTATTCAACAGTTTACCAGCCACCTGACTTATGCATATCTAAAGTAGGCATAATAGTATTTGTACCATCTGTTTTACAGAAGTCATAGAAAATTGAAATTAGAACAAGTCCTCAAAGTTTGTTTAGTAAAATCTCGCACTTAATGCAAGAAAACAAGGGGGTAGTCTAGCTTACAAAAGAAAACAGGAAATGTTTTCATTATTTAAAGGATTTTCATGTGGAAAAGTTTGAGCTTTTGTTGTATAGATATGGTAAATTTAGGTAGAATTTAGTAGAATAGTTACAAGGAGTCACAGTTCACCTCAGTATTAGGAACAATATTCAACTATTCTGTTCAAAAAACACCCCTTTTCTTTTCTCTTCTTTTTAAAGTAATGAGCTTCCCATCATTTTGAGTATTTAATGAGAGACTCAGATGACCTCTTGTTAGCTGTCTTGAAGACAGCATCATACAGACCATATCTGGTATAATAGAACATTAGAACCAGAGACAGGAAGCCTTAGTTCCATGTCCTGGCTCTAATATTACTACCTGTATGATCATTGGCAAACCATTTGATTATCTTTGATCTTCAGTTTACTCTTCTGGTTGATGCAACAACTTCACAAGGTTCTTATAAAGAAAGCCCTTTGAAAATTTAAATGTATGACGTGAATGACTATCATCATCATCATCTAACCAAAAATAATTATGTCTGAATTATTGTTATTACTATACCATTTCTTATTAAAGGATCTTTACCTTCATGTAATGATCTCTTCCATCTTGTCCCATAGTTCATTCTCATGGTTAGAACTTATTACCGAAAAAGGCAATTTTTTTGATTATTCAAATTGTTAATTCCCTCCTTATCCAGAAGCAAAATCTAACATCCTGTAATTTTTGCTCATTTATCCTAGTTCTGCTTTTGGAAATAACTTTGTTTAAAAAAAAAAAAAAAGAAGAAGAAGAAGAAAATTATCTTGTTATATATGACTTTTTTTCCTTAATGATCCCACGTCTATCTTCATTCATTCATTTTCTTAGTATTCCAAAGCTATCCATTTAACATAACATTCCAGAATTTTGCCAACTAAGTTATTAATAATAATAATGATGATGATGATGATATCTTACTTTTTTGTAGTGCTTCATAGTTAGCAAAGCATTTTTGATGTCATTTATTTGGTCCTTAGGAAAGCTTTGGAAAATAGATTCTTTTTTAACCCTAGTTGGAAGTCAAGGAGCCTGAGGCTCCGAGAAATTAAGTGACTTGCCCAGATTATACAGCTCACTAAATATGTGAGATAGCATTTGTATACAAACCTTCAGTTGACTCAGAATCTAGCACAAGATCCCTTATGCCATGTAGCTAATATTGAAAATATCTGGGTTAAAAAAATTATATGCCATCCGTCTTTCTTTTTAAGAGGAAGAACATTTTTATCAGATAATTCAGATCATCTTTATATGTGAATACCCATCCTTTTGACCTCTAGCACCTTCCTAGACTTTTCAGAAATTCAAAGAGAAGTACAATGATTATATCCACAAGTCCTTGGTAAAATGGAATAAAAAATAGATTTGGAATCAAAGGAGTTTAGTTCAAATACTGTCTTTATTTACCTGGCAAGTTTCTTAACATCTCTTAGATATAAGGTTCTTATGTAAAGTGACAGGTTTGGACCAGAAAGAATCTTAAGTTTCTGCTAGCACTTCACCTGAGACAGTTACGACTTGCCCACAGTCTTAGAGCTATTAAGTATTTGAGGCCAGATTTGAACTCACATCCTCTTGACTCCAGAGCTGGTCTTCTATCCTCTGTGTCACCTCACTGCCCTCATACTACTATATTAATAGAGTTAGGAGTAAAATCTTAAATTTTGTGATTTCTAGTTCTTTATTCTTTCCATTATACCACATTGACGTGAGATCCTTCTTATTACCTTTCTCTTCCTTTCCGGGGTCCTGATCACCACCACTCATATGACTGATCTGTATTCTGGATCCAGGTGCATGGACTCTGGACCTCTATGTTCTAATATTTATGCCTTGACTTCAGCTTGCCTACAAGTTTTTGACCATTGCCTTAAACTTCCTTCCATTTTCTGGATAATCCTACCTCAAACTACTCAAATGATTTTAAATGACCAGTTTACTGGGTTCTGTTGGACGAACTAGGCTCTGACCTCAGTGCCCCTTCCTGGTTCACTCCATGCTCTTCTTTTCCATTTGTGTCTTCTCTTTTTGTATTTCTTACCTACTGACTGCTACTTCTCGTGTGTGGTCTCCTTAGAGAACAATAGATAAAACTGACCTTTTCCCAGTTAGTAAGGAAAGTTAGCAGATTAGATTCCAGATCATGTTAAAGTTAATGATCTTTATTAAGCTGCCTGCCAATTTTGAAATTTAAATTAGAAAAAGAATCTTACAGCCATGTCACTTTTACTTTTCTCACCCTTTATCTTCACCCAATTGTTCTCTACCATATTTCTATATTCTATAACGTACTATGACAATGTCTTACCATACTGTAGAGGCTATCCTTACTTCTTAAATAATACATAATAGTGGACTACAAGCTCTGTCAGATCCTAACAAGCTAACAAAGATTCAAATTCAAATGTCAGGATTCTAGCCTATTGATGGACAGTTTGTATCATGCAGACCCATTCTAGCTTATGTCAGAGAGGTTTTTTTAACTGCTCTGTGCCATCAGGGTGATGAATTTTTTTAGCAGAACAATTCTCCAAAATTATCGTTTAAGTTGTTGGGAAGTTACCTTTGATGTCAATGAAAGGAGTACTCCTGATGATGAATTCCTGAAGTATAGAGAGGTATAGCATATCTGTCTATTTGACCTGCAATATGCCACTCTCCCTTGTCTTCTCTTAGTTCTATTCCTTTTGTTATAATCTGGTCATGACTTTGGTTCCTTCTTGTTGCCATTCTTTTGTGTGTGTGTGTGTGTGTGTGTGTGTGTGTGTGTGTGTGTGTGTGTG
>JAJPUD010003653.1:208377-235968 GCA_023553655.1 Myrmecobius fasciatus | reverse complement strand
CCTGCCTTAATCCTCTGAAATTTAATTTATTTCCCATTCAGAGCTTATTTAAAAAAATGTCTCTTTCCCTTCATCCCAATCCTTCCCATGATTAATCCTGGCTGGCTCCAATCATAGATTTAGAATTGATTGGGACCTTAAAGGCCATCTTAGCCAATTTACCCATTTTAGAGATGAAGAGACTGAGATCCAAGGAAGTGAAGTGAAGGTCACAGAAATAATAAGTGGAGGAGCCTAAATTTAGACTTCAAATCTGGTGCTCCTTGTCTCCCCAACCACCTTAGCACCCTACCAGGGAAAGTGTTGAGGCTAAGGTTTGATCTAAGAAATGACTTACTGAATATATATGTACATAGAGTACTGAACTCAATTCCAGAGGACATATAAAGGCCTCATGGAGCTCACAGTGTAGTACAGGAAAAAGACAAAGACCTAGATAATTCCACCACACCTTGTCAAACAAGTGCATAAGTTAGGGAGGGTGCAAACAAAGAGTATCTGGCACGTGAGAGGGAAGGTTGTTGGCCACAGGGAAGCACAGGGAGGGCTTCCTGGAGGAGATGGCATTAAAATTCAGCCTGCAAACACCCATTCAGCAGATTGTAAAAGGGTGAGAGTTTAGACTGGACAGCCTTGGAAGGCACTTCCTGCCCAGTGATTCTGGATGCTTTGCTTTCCTGTCTGTCCCTTATAAGGAAAGTGGGGATAATTCTTCATCCATCTGCACCTCCCCCCCAGAGACCCTCAAACAGGGCTGTGCTCAGTGAATGCTGCTGATTTAGTCAAGCAGCCAGTCAACTAGCATTTATTAAGACTCTACTTTTTTGTCAGACACTGTGCAGTGGGCATTGGGTAGAGTGTGGGTAGGGTATATAAGTATATGAGTGTATATGTGAAAGTATGTGTGTATATATGCATGTTTATGTGTGTGAGTTTCTTTGAGCTATTTATCCCTCCAACCTGAAAATTTTGGGGGCAAGAACATTTACATTCAAGGGGGTAGTGGTGATTCAGAAGGGAGATGGAGAGATCTGAAGACAGGGTAGAAGAATAAGACAGGAACTGATGAAATCCCTGAACATCCTCAGTCTTCAGGAACTGAGCTCCTTATTTTTTTTTAAAGCTTCTTATATTTATTTATTTATTTATTTTTGCTGAAGCAATTGGGGTTAAGTGCCTGAAGTAACATAGTTAGGAAGTGTTAAGTGGCTGAGATTAGATTTGAACTCAGTCCCTCCTTATTTCAGGGATGGTGCTCTATCCACTGCACCACCTAGCTGCCCTAAACTCCTTATTTCTGTCAATGGCAGCAGCATATGATATCAATGATTTGAACATATCCAAAGCCTTGCTGTGACTTTTAATTCTTCCCTGTTCCTCTTCCAATCCCTTATCAAGTCCTGTGGATTCTGGACCAATGTCATCTTGTTCTTCAATGCTCGAAATAAGGATGAAGATTGTAGAAAACCCAGAGAAATCTTGAAAAGTGGGCAGGAGAGGGTTCAGGTACCTCATCCATAGGGATAATTGTGTAATCGAAGGTGGGAAAGGACAGAGAAAGAGAGAAAAAGTCAAAGCTGTTTCATATGAAACAGGTTGAAACAACTGGAGAGAGGGAAAGTAGTAGTTCTGGAGCAAGAGGGAAAAGTTGAATAGAGACAGATTTGGACTCAACAGAAAGAAAAAAAAAACTTCCCAATGATGACAATCGATCCAAAGCGAAGTGGGTTACTTTGCTAGGCAATGAGTTTCCTGTAACTGGAGATTTCCAGGAAAAGCTGGCTGACCACTCGTCAGTGAGCATAGAACATGGGATGATCCATGTTCTATGCATATCAGTGTCAGAGAGGTTGGAGAGGGAATACCTTCTCAGGTTAAGTGCTGGAATGGCTGAATTCTGAGGTCCTGATGACTCTAAGATTCTCTGGGCTGGAACAGATGGGGTGGTAGAAATTATGATGGGCCTTAGGGAATGGTAAGGATTTGGACAGAAGGTGGGAAGAGAAAAACAGAATTCAGATTGGGCCCTATCACAGAATAGGAAGGAGGTTATCAGACTGGGGAGGGAAAGTGAGGAGCATCCTGGAATGATGGGGTGAAGAAGTGAAGACTGTCCTCTGGGGAGACTCAGGAGAGGTCCTGGGGCCAGTCTGTAGAAAGCCTTGACCACCAGATTGAAAAGTGTCAGTCTGACCCACTTTTCTACTCTAAGTCAAAGAAACAACAACGTCAGAGTAGCAGTTCAGAAGGAAGGGGGAGAGGCTCAGAGGAAGAGCAGCTGTGGACACAAGTGAGGGGAGGCCAGACACAGACTCAGTGTGTGGCCGTCGGGGCCCTTGGCTGGGGGAGAATGGGCACTGGGGTGGTTCCCTGTGTGCCATAGTATTCCAATTGCTGCTGGAAAGCCCAGGGGCCCTTGGGGCTCAAACAGACACAGATTTTTAGACAGATTGCTAATGTAGTACAAACAGGAGATTGTCCCAGCATCCATGGGAGGAGGTAATAAGATGTTCTCGAACGTTTTCTGGATGGCCTAGTACTGGAGAGGAATGCAGGGCAGACACCCAAACTGGGCCACGCACTGCAGAGTCTGGGGGAGGGAGAGAACAATGCTCACTTTCCAGGCTCATCAGTTTTCATCCATATGTGTCTTGGGGGTCTGGAGCCCAATCAAGCCAATTTTCTGGGCCCATCTGTCCAACAGAACAAAGATTGGCCATGAAGTTCCTACTTCACAGGATTGTTGTGTGGCTCAGGGGAGATAATGTGGATGACAGGCATTGTGGTCCATAAAGCCCTGAAATGAAAGCAGATTTTAACACAGACATTCTGGGGTGGCTCACCCCTTTTATTTTCCAGGCACGGGCTTGCTCCAGGAAGTGGTATACTTGGTGAGTCAGGGGGCCGACCCAGATGAAATCGGCTTAATGAACATCGATGAACAGCTTCCTGTCTTGGAGTACCCTCAGCCGGGACTGGACATCATCAAGGTGACCAGCTGGTCTCTGTGGGCCACCGAATCTCAGAAACGTTCAGTGAATACCTGACATGGGGTAGAATTTCAGGATGCATCAGAGAAGGCCAGACTTGGAGTTAAGAGGGCAATGGGTTCCCATTCTACCTCCGCTGCTCATTAGCTGTTGACTTTGGAGAAGTTATTTAGTTACTCTGAACCTCAGTTTTCTCTTCTGTAAAAGGATGAAAACCCTTATCTTAGAATTAGGGCTATCATGAGGATACAATAATAAGATCTATGTAAATCTTAAAGCCCAATATAAATTTACAGTCTAGCAGGGGCATATGACATAAATACAAATAGCCATAATGAAAAAGAAATATAGTAATATATTTTAGAAAATTTTATAAATATTATCGATTAATTAGCATTATATTATACATAAATAAAAATAAATATGAATGCCTGTAAAAAATCTTACAAATATTTAATAAAATAATAAGTAATAATTAAGAAGCTTTCTAAGAGTTAGATCCATCCTAAAGTGGAATGGACAGTTTGCAGAGATGCTGGAGATGATCTGGTGGTTAGGTAAGGGGAGGATTCCTTTGGTGTGTAAATTAGCCTTGGTGGCCACTAAGATCACTTCCAATTCTTAAAATCAGTGATTCTGTGAAATGCCCAGTGTTTCCTAGCAGAACTTACAATCATCAACTTCTAAGGGGCTGGGATATGTTGCACATAGTAAGCACTTAGTAAGTGCTTGTTGAATTGAATAGAATCACATAAGGAAGGTAGGAGAGAAGTGCTCAGTGAGGTCTCATGATTTGCATTGTGAATTATAGGTGAAAAAATTTAAATTGGTGATATATAAATCAATCAACAAACATTAAGCACCCACTTTTTTTTTCTTTTTTGCTGAGGCAATTGGGGTTAAGTGACTTGCCCAAGGTCACAAAGCTAGGACATGTTAAGTGTCTGAGGCCAGATTTGAACTCAGATCCTCCTGACTTCAGGGCTGGCGTTCTATCCACTGCACCACCTAGCTGCCCCTAAGCACCCACCGTTTGCCAAATACTATGCTATGTACCAGAGACACAAAAACAAAAATAACAAGTCCCTTTCTTGAAGGAATTTATATTCCTACAGAGGGTGAAATCAGGTATATAAACAAGTATATACAGAATACATACAAATAAGTATACGTAAGCAAGAGGCCTCCAGAATGCCCAGAGCATGAGGTTGGGAGTCAGGAAGACCTGAATTCAAATCCTGCCCCTTACCCTTATTAGTTGTGTGCTACTCAGCAAATCACTTAACCTCTGTCCACCTCAGTTTCCTCATCTGTAAAATGGAGAAAATAATGGTACCTCTCTCCCAGTGAGCCCTTTGCAAATCTTAAAGGACTCTATAAATGTTTTTGTTGTTGCACTAGTTATTGTATTAGTATTCCTTATACCCCCTACTTTATAGATTTGTTCAAGCAAAGCTCTTGGTAAACACTGAAACACTGCAAGCATGATTATATCCATTCACAGATGAGCAAACTTAGCTTCAGAGAGGTGATATGATAATAGATAATAGAATTCAAAGATGGATGAATCCTTAGAAGTCATTTAGTATTTTGTAGAAGGGGAAACAGTATTTGCTTCCTACATCAGAGGATTGTCATAAGGAAAACCTAAAACTGTGTACTCATCATTTTTATCTTTCTTCTTCTTTTTCTTTTTCTTTTTCTTCTTCTTTTCCTCCTCCTCCTCCTCCTTCTCCTCCTCCTCCTCCTCCTCCTCTTCCTTCTTCTTTTTTTTTGCTGAAGCAATTGGGGTTAAATGACTTGCCCAGGGTCAGACAGCTAGGAAGTGTTAAGTATCTGAGGCCAGATTCTTGTCATTATTATCATAATCATTCTTGCTATGCTTATTCTCTTGTAGGAGCTTACATCTCCTCGACTCATCAAAAGCCACCTCCCCTACCGCTTCCTGCCTTCAGACCTCCACAATGGAGACTCTAAGGTAATGGCCCTCAACTGCTCTCTCAGCTTCTAGGGCCAACCCGTGGGAGATCAGCCAGAACCTAATAATGTGTTTTTCTGTTGATAGGTGATATACATGGCTCGCAACCCCAAAGACCTGGTGGTTTCCTACTACCAGTTCCACCGCTCTCTGAGGACTATGAGCTACAGGGGAACGTTCCAAGAATTCTGTCGAAGGTTCATGAATGACAAATGTAAGAAAGCATCATTTTGAGGAATAGACCAATGTGTTCCTTAGGCATTTTCGCTTTGTTTAAAAATGACAGCTGGCTTGTCATAGTTATTCATTCTCCTAAACATTTTTCAACCCCTCCTATCTGCAAAGCCTCCTGTTGGGTTCTGGGAACAATGCAAAGGTAAATAAATTATAATCCTTGTCCAAATGAAACTCCCAGGCCAGCGGGGGTAATTGGAGAGGAATGTAATTCACTCTACTCCAGAGCACTAGTAGTTCTGGGCTCTCATCAATGGAGTATAGATCACAGTCTTCCCATCCTGTGCTGGTTTATGAGGTTGCCAAAGGGAGTCCACTAATTGTGCTTTCCTTGCATTCTTGACTCTCAGATGGTATGATCCATGTGGAAGGTAGGGTGGACATGTCCTGCAGGCTTCTCAAACTCAGCACAGTCACATCAGGACTCTAGGATTCTCCCAAGCCCATTCCTCTTCCAAATCTCCCTGTTTCTGTTGAGGGCACCACCATCCTTCCAGGGATTGAGGTTTGCCTCTGAGTTATTCTTGACTCTCTCCTCTTTTTCACTCCTTCTGTTATGTCAGGAGCCAGGTCTTATCAATTTTGTCATCTCTCATCTCTGTGGCTTTCTCTTTACTCATGCCACCACCACCACCACGCCACTCCAGGCACTCAGCACCTACTCACTACACACCTACAGTTTGCCTTTATCATCTATCTTTCACAGACAACAAGAAACATTACTAAGACACAGGTCTGAGTATGTCATTGTCCTGAAAATTTCCACAGTGTGAAGATTTGAGTGGTAGGCTTGAAATCAGAAAGACCTGAGATCACTTACTACCTGAGCAAGTCACTTTAATCTTTTAGCTTTGTTTTTTTCTTCTCTCAAATGGGGATAATAAAAGCACCTATCTCCTAGTGTTTTAAGGATTAAATGAGATAACGTATAATTTTTTTTTTTGCAAATGTTAGACTGTTATATAAATATGATGATGATGATTAGTGAGAATAAGAAGAAATCTTCAGTGGTTTCCCATTTTCTCTAGTATAAAATGAAAACTGGCATTTAATGATCTCCCATGTACCTTTCTAGAAGTCTTTCATATAATTGCCCTTCAAGATCTCTGTCTTCTAGTTAATATAGCCCACTAACTATTTCTTAAACCTGATATGCCATTTTCCATTTCCATGCCTGGGACCTCCAGGCCTTAAATTCCTGGTTTTATCCAGGTGCCATATCTTACAAGGAGTATTTCCTGGTTTCCTTCTCCTTATCTCCACAAGAATCAATCTCACTCTTTCCTGAAGTGACTCTATTTATTTATGTGTGCACATTTTATATTCTTAAATTAGAATATAAGTTCATTTTATATTCTTAAATTAGAATATAAGTTCAGGAACCTAGTTGTTCTGGTCTTTGTATCCCTAGCCCTTAACAGTGTGCTTGGCACATGATAGGTACTTAATAAATTCTTGCCAAAACTGAAGTCTCTTACCATCTTTCTGCTTCATTTTTCTCACCTGAAAATTATGAATATTAATAGTTGTGCTACCTACAGAGGTAAAGAAAAAAATGCTTTTAAAACCTTAGAGAATGTGAGTTATTTTCATTTATTCTCATTTAGACTAGTGCAACAGTTAATCTTAACTGTCTCTAGTCAATCCTTTCCCCAATCTCAAGTAGTTTTTCCTAAGCTACCATTGTGACCAATACTAAGCTCAAACCTTCAATGATTCCTCACTGCCTACTAAATAACAGGAATTTTTTTATCTTTTTCATTCAAACAAGTCCTTCCCAAGGTGATTCCTTTTTAAAAATTCGATTTTATTTCTAGTTCCAAATTCTTTTTCCTTTTTCTCCCCTTCTCCACCTTTGAGAAGGCAAGAAAAACAAAATCTATTACAAATATGTATAGTCATGTAAAACATTATTGAATTAGCCATGTCAAAAAAAGGAAGAAAAGGAAAATATGCTTCAGTCTGCTCTGTGAGTTCATCAGCTCACTCTCTGCAGGTGATGATACATTTCATCGTAAGCCCTTTGGAATTGTGGTTAGTCATTATATCTAAATCTTTGGAGCTCCTTACAACATTGTTGCTATTGTAGAAACTGTTCTGGTTCTACTCATTTCACTTTGTATCATAAAGTCTTCCTAGTGTTTTCTAAAACCATTTCCTCCATTGTTTCTTATAATACAAGAGTATTCCATCACAATCATATATCACAACTTGTTTAGTCATTCTCGGATGGACATCTCTTCTAATTCTTTCTAATTCTTTGCTAGTACAAAAAGAACTGCAATAAATATTTTTGACAAGAAGGCCCATTTCTTTCTTCTTTTTTTTCTTCTTCTTGTGGTATAGACCTAATAATGGATCACTGGGATAAAGGGCATATATACATTTTAATAGTTTGTTGGGCTTAATTCAGAATTGCTTTCCAGAAGGACTAGTATATTTTATAGCTCTACTAACAGTCCATTAGTGTCCCTATTTTCCCACATTTCCAGAATTTATGTTTCCTTTTTTGTCAACTTAGTCAATCTGATAGGTGTGAAGTGGTACCTCAGAGTTGTTTTAAGCTGCATTTCTCTAATTATTAATGATTTGGAACATTTTTTCATCTGGTTACTATTAGCTCACACTTCTTCATGTCCCTTGATCATTTATCAATTAGGAAATGGCTTTTATTCTTGTAAATGTGGCTCAGAGACCTTTATTCTAGAAATGAGACCTTTATTAGAAAAACTCGCTGCAAACATTTTTCCCTAATATTCTGCTTCTCTTCTAATTTTACCTGTGGTTTTGTTTGTGCAAATTCTTTTACATTTTATATAATTAAACTTGTCCATCTTATCTCCTAAGGCCTTCTCTAGTTTGGCCACAAACCCTTCCCTTATTCATAAATTCATAGAATGATCATTTCTTCTATCCTTTTCTAATTTACTTATGACGTCACTTTTTAATTCTAGATCATGTACTCATTTGGAACTTATCTTGGTATATGATGTGAGACATGGTCTACCTCTAATTTCTGACATTAAATAATTCCAATAGTTTTGGTCAAATAGTGAGTTCTTGCCTCAGTAGCTGAGATCTCATTAAACTAGCTTACCAATATTTACATTATTCTACTAATCAACATATCTATTTCTGACCTAATACCAACTGTTTTTGACAATTACAACTTTGTAGTACAGTATCAGGTCAGGTACTGTTAGGTACCCTTCCTTTTTTTCCCCTCTCGCTCTTCCTTTCCTTCCCTTCCTCCTTCACTCCCTCCTTCTCTCTCTCTCTTTCTCTTTTTCTTTCGGTCTCTTTCCTTTCTCTCTCCTCTTGGCCTTTTATCCCTCTCTAGATGTTTTTTTTAGTTCTATAAAGTAATCTTTTTATAATTTTATTGGTATGAAACTGAATAAATAAATTAATTTATGTAGGATTGTCATTTTTATTATATTGGCTCAGCCCATCCATGACTAGTTCATTTTTCCCATTATTTAGATCTGCCTTTATTTGTACAAAGAACATTTTATAATTGTGCTTATAAAGTTCCTGCATGTGTTTTGGCAAGCAGACTCCTAAGTATTTTATCCTAAGTTATTTATCTATCTTTTCCTGCTAGATTTTGTTGGCAATATACAAAAATGTTAATGGTTTATATCAGTTTATTTTATATACTGCAGCTTTCCTGAAGTTATAATTTTTTCAGGTAGTTTTCTAGTGACTCTCTAGGGTTTTCTAATATACTATCATTTCATCTAAAAAAGGGGGGGTAGTTGTTTTTCTTTGCCATTCTTATCCCTTTAATTTCTTTTTCTTTTCTTATCGCTACAGCTAGCATTTTTAGTATAACTGAATAGTAGTTATTATAATGGATATTCTTGCTTCATTCCTGATCTTTTTATATATAAACTTCTAGCTTGTCCCCTTCACAGATAATGCTTGATTTTGGTTTTAGATAGATCCTTCTTATCACATTAAGAAATGTTTCAATTATTCCTATGCTTTCTAGTTTCTTTTTTTTTTTAAACAAGAGTGGGTGTTATATTTTATCAAAACTTTTTTTTGCATCTACTGAAATAATCATTTTTTGGTTATTTTTGTTGTTATTATGGTCAACTTTGCTAATAGTTTTTCTAATATTGAACCAGCCTTGCATTCCTGGTATAAATTCAGCCAGATTATGATATATGATTTTTTGGTGATATATTGCTGCAATCTCTTTGCTTGTATTGTACTGATATGTACTAAGGAAACTGGTTTATAGTTTTCTTTCTCTGTTTTGACCCTCCCTGATTCAGGTATGAAAACCAAATTTGTATCATAGGAGGAATTTGATTAAGTTCCCTCCTTTACTTATTTTTTCAAATGGTTTATATAGTATCAGAATTAATTGTTCTTTAGATGGTTGGTAAAATGTATTTGGAAATCCATCAGTCCTTTTTGTCTCCTTTGGAAGTTAATTTATGGTTTGTTCAATTTAGTTTTCTAAGATAGAACCATTTAAGTATCCTATTTCCTATTCTATTCATGTTAATATCTTTGTAAATAAATTTTGGGGCAGCTAGATGTGCAGTGGATAGAGTAGCAGCCCTGGAGTGAGGAGGATCGGAGTTCAAATTTTACTTCAGACATTTACTAACTTGTGTGACTCTGGTCAAGTCACTTAACTCCTATGTGCTTTAGTTCCTCATTTGTAAAATGGGGACATATTAGAAAAAGAAATGTCAAACTACTCCAGTATCTTTGGCAAGAAACCTCTATGAACAAAGTCCATGAGATCATTTAGAATTGGACATGACCGAACAACAACAAATATTCACGTATTTAATTTAGTTTGTCATATTTATTGGCAAATGGTTGGATGAAATAACTCCTAATAATTGCCTTTATTTTTTTCATTGGTTGTGAATTCACCTTTTTTGTTTTTCATATTGCCAACTTGGTTTTCTTTTTATTCCTTTTAAATCAAATTAACTAATGGCTTATCTATCTAATTGTTGTTGTTTTAAAAACATCCCAGTTTCTAGTTTCATTATTTTAGAAAATTTTTCAATCTAAGGAATCTCTCTTTTGAGTCTCAGGATTTATATTTTACATTTTAATTTGGGGGGAGTTTAATTTGTTAGTTTTCTAAATTTTTCAGTTGCAAGACAAATTTGTTAATTTGCTCTTTTTCTCTTTTATTGAACATAACATTTAGAAATGTAAAATTTCCCTTAAATAGTGCTTCAAATTTTGTTTCATTGTCTCATTATTTTCATTGTTAGTGAAATTAATGAGTTAATATGATTTTTTTCTTTATCCTACCCATTCTTTAGAATTAATTTATTTAGTTTCCAACTAATTTAAAATTTTTGTTTCAAAGGTCTTTACTAAAATTAAATTTTACTGTATTATGGTCAGAAAAGGATTAATTTACTGTTTCTGTTTTTTTGCATTTATTTGTGAGGATTTTATGTCCTAATACATAGTCAATTTTTGTGAAAGTTCCATGTACAGCTGAGAAATAGCTATATTTCTTTCTATTCCCATTCAACATTCTTCAAAGGTTTATCATACCTATCCCCCCTAAAATTCCATTCATCTCTTTAATTTCTTTTTTGTTTATTTTATGACTAGATTTATCTAGTTCTGAGAGGGGCAAATTAAGGTACTCACAATTTACTTTTATTATTTCCTCTTGTAACTTATTTAACTTTTCCTTTAAAATTTTAGATGCTATACCAGTTGGTGTATATATGTATAGTATCGAGGTAAATTTATTATCTATGATATCTTTTAGCAAAATATAATTTCCCTGCTTACTGCTTGTAATTAGATCTTTTTTTGCTTTTGTTTTGCCTGAGATTGTGAATGCTATCTTATTGTTGCTTTACTTTAGCTGAAGCATAATAGATTCTGCTCCAGCCCCTTATTTTAACTGTATGAATCTATAAGTAATCTATTCTTGTTCTAAAATCCAATTCATTCTACTATCCGTTTCCATCTTATGAATGAAAATATCCCATTCACACTGCCAATTATGATAACTATTTTTCTATCTATCATATTCCATTATACTTTTCCTCCTCTTTTTTCCCTTGCCTCCTCTGGAGAGTTGGTTTTGCTTTTGACAACTGCCCTTCCTCTTCTGCTCTCTTTTTTCTTTCTTTTAACCTTCTGTGTTAGATAAGATGAATTTATATAGCCTTCTGTTGATGTATGTGTATTGTTCCTTCCTTTAATCAGTTCAGATTAGAGTGAGGTTCAAGAGTTGCCCTCTTTTTGCACTGGCCCCTTCTTTGCATTAACACTTTTTTGCATACTTCATTTATATGAGATAATTTTCCCATTTTTCTTTTGTCCTCCCTTCTCTCCCTGTATATTCCTCTTCCCCAACCTTCCATTGTTCTTTTCAGACCATTCTAACATAATAGAATTACACTCAAGCCTTCTATCTAATTAGACTCCTGCTAAGACTGATAATAACATTCTGTGAGGTTACATTCTCTCCCTATAGAAGAATGAACATTAGTCCCTTATGATTTCTCACTCATGTTTTTCTTTTTATGCTTCTCTTGAGTCTTATGTTTGCCTTTCAGATTTTCTACACAGTTCTGGTCTTTTCATCAGGAATACTTAGAAGTTCTCTATTGCATTAAACATCCATTTCCTTCAATGGAAAGCAACCCCTTGGATCACATTCTGTTTTTCTGGGTCAACTGTTCTTGGTTGTAGGCCAATATCCCCCTCAGAACTGAACACAATGCTCCAGATGCTGGACTGACTAAAATATAGGATAGTAAGCTGCCAGGTGCCTCCTTATTCCTGGAAGTGATTCTTTGCTTAAGATCCCAGTAGCTTTTGTTGGAGACTGTGTCACCCTGCCGACTCATATTAAGCTTGCAGTCTCTAAAATTATGTCTTTCTCCTCATCCTTCTTCAGAGGAGATTTGTGCTGGAACACACTGCTTCAGGGAGATAAAAGATTAGCCTTGGTCAGAGCTGGCCCTGTATGGATATTAAATATGCTATAAAAATGTGGTTTGATTTCAGGATTTCAGGATCTTGCTGTCCAACTATATCTCTCTATCCAACAGACCGTGGTGCTTAAAATTCTCACTATGAGTTGTTCTTGTTGTTGGGGTTTTTGGGGGAAGGAAAGGGGAGACTAAGGAACTGAAGGCCTATTATGAAAATGCACATGTGTTACCTGGGAGGGGTTCATACCCATTAGTCCTTCCCAACAAATTGATCAGATTTCACCTTGTTCTCTGACCCAGCTGAGAGGAGACCACTGAGAGAAAGGAAAGTAGGTACTGCTAAGTGGGCGGGAAGGAGGGAAGGAGATTATGATAGAATACTACCAGGGAAGAGCAATGACGATATGAGAGAGGGAGAGGTTGGGAAGAAGTTTGAGATAGCCCATTAGACTCCTTTCCCCCTGTCAGACCTTGAGAGCATTGAATTCCAGAGTTGGAAATGACCTAAGAATAAAGAAGGTCAGATTTAGAAGAACCTCATCAACCCTCTCGTCCCAATGTGCTGAAAGTCAGAGAAGTTGAGGTCCTGAGAAAACAAATGACGTGCTCAAAGTCAAAAGGAGCAGAATCAGAATTTGAAATGAGGTCCTCTGTTACTTCATACTACATTGCATTCAAGGTTCCTTTCATGAATGGTGTTCACAGACAGGAGAGTATTGACAGGGTCTTCAGACTGGCCCGGAGAAGAATCATTGAAAGAACTAGAGACATTTAACTTGGACAGGAAGAGGAGATAGTGGGGTGGGGTGGGGGTCTGCAGAAATGGCTCAAGAGCTGTGGTTGAAGAGAGCTTGGATTCAGCAGAAGCATCACCATTACAGTCATACTTGGATTTGTGCTCTTTGACCTCAGAGGACAGGTCATTATAAGAAGGCTGGTCTCAGCCCTATCTATCTATGTATCTCCAGAAGGATAATTAGAGGTCTCCAAAGTGGAATGGGTTATCTTCAAGCACAGGCAGGACAGCTGCCCACATGCTAGGGAAACCTTTTTCAGATGTTAGCTGGTTTTGGGGGTTGCTTTGCTCCATATTTGGAGGAACATGGCAGTGGGACAGAGGTTTCTTCTGCCTCAGGCCTGCAGTGGACAAGCCTGTTCCCTCTTGTTTTTTTTTGCAGTAGGATACGGTTCATGGTTTGAGCATGTCCAGGAATTCTGGGACCATCATATGGATTCAAATGTGCTTTTCCTCAAATATGAAGACATGCACCGGGTGAGTGGGGTCTGGAAGCACTAGTGGCTTGGGGTCTCAGAGGTATTAACTGTGCCCTTCAGACAGCATTCACATCATACCCTCCTTCCCCACCAGTGTGAATCTTCATGTTTTTCATGGGTTCCCTCTAAAATCAGATTGGATCCCTCACGGCCAGGGGTATTTTTAGAGGCAAGGGACACTTTCAGGAAATGGATGGGGGATTTTTAAAGTATGAAGAATCAAGCCAACTCATATTCCTCAGCCGACACACAAAACATGCTTTTGGATGGGTGTGCATATAATATATATATATATATGTATATGTATATATGTATGTGTATATATATATATATAATTATGAGAGTAATTCAGTCTTGTTGATGTGAAAAGGTTCGAAGATTATCATGTCAGAAGTAAAGGCTCAGGGCAGCTAGGTGGCGCAGTGGATAGAGTACCAGCCCTGAAGTCAGCAGGACCTGAGTTCAAATGTGATCTCAGACACTTAACGTTCCCTAGCTGTGTGACCCTGGGCAAGTCACTTAACCTCAATTGCCTCAGCAAAAAAAAAAAAAAAAAAAAAAGAAGTAAAGGCTCCATAGGGCTCATCCAGCCCAACACTCTCATTTTCCGTAACTAAGGCCTAAGAAGGACATGTGACTTGCTGGTAACTGGCACAGCTAGGCCTCCTGGTCCCCATCCTAGTCCTTCTTCATATATACATGTGTGCAAGTGCAAATCTTCCTTGTCTCTCCCACGCCAACCGGAACATGTACTTTCACACAGTATTAACTCTTTCACATACATGTATACTAATACTCTCCTCCCTTAGTTGTGTACACACACATATACATGTTCTCCACTTCTGTGGGCACACACCCACTCACTCCAAAGTAAATGTGTTTACAGCTGAAGAATGGACAAGCTGGGTTGGTTCTATCCACTGCAGATTTGGCAGCTGAGTGGTACAGCACTGGATCTGTGGATCGGGCAGCCTGGTCTTGGTTTCTTTACTTTCCGTATTCCCCATGGATGGGTCAAGACCTCAGTCTCTGGGCTTCCTTTCTGACCTTTTCTGGAAGTGACCAGGAGTTGGAATCCTGACTTCACTACTTGTATTTAGGACTCCTTTTGGGCAGTCACCTTCCTCTCTGGGCTCAGGGAGCATAATTGGGGAGGAGGCATGGAATGAAAGAGTTAATTTCAAAAGGTTTTCCTGGCTTCTGATTTTTTTTTATTATTTTTTTTAATTTTATTTTATTTGCATAACATATGTGTGGGTAATTCTTCAACAATAACCCTTACATAGCTTTCCGCTACAAATTTTCCCCCCAACTCCCCACCCCTCCCCTAGATGGCAGGATATTCACTACATGTTAATTATGTTAAAATATTGGCAAATCGAATATATGTATACATATTTCCAAACTTATCATTGTTGTGCAAGAAAAATCTTATCTACACAAACGATATATCAGATAAAGGAAACACAATGTAAGCAAACATCAATCAAGGAGTATGAGAATGTTATGTTGTGGTCCACATTTCACATCCCTCTCTCTGGGTGTATATGGCTTTCTTCAGTAAACAATTGGAGGTGGTTTGAAACATTTCATTGTTGAAGAGAGCCATGTCCATCAGAATTGATCGTCCTATAGTACTGTTGTTGCCGTGTATAATGATCTCCTGGTTCTGCTCATTTCACTCAGCATCAGTTCACGTAAGTCTCTCCAGGTCTCTCTGAAGTCATCTTGCTGGTCATTTCTTACAGAACAATAATATTCCATAATATTCATATACCATAATTTATTCAGCCATTCTCCAATTGAAGGGCATCTATTCAATTTCCAGTTTCTAGCCACTACAAAAAGGGCTCTGGCTTCTGATTTTATGATTCATTTTTGAGATCTTAGGACCAGAGAAGGAAGTGACTTGATCACAATCACAAGACTATTTACATGCCTGAGCTGGTGTTCAAACTCAGATCCAATGATGACAGATCAGGATTGTTTTCAATCGACCACTCCAAATGACGCTCGAACTGAGCAAGTTTTGAGTCTGAGCCACTCAAAGCTGGGGTTTTGTCTGCATTCAGCATGCAGCTGATCACTTGGAGCAGCTCACAAGAGACTTGCTGACTCCAAGCAAAAAGACAGGCATTTAAGACACCCTGGGGATTAGCATTTCAGACTGGCAAGAGAAAGGAGCCAAGAGACAGACCACACTGGAGATCCAGCCCTTCTCTGTGGACCCACGTGAACCTGAGCTGGCAATTTCCCCTCCTGAGGTCTCAGTTTCCCCAGATGTAAAAAGAGGGCTGAACTAGGTTTCTCAGGTCTCTTCTGTTCCAGATGCCATGACTGCGAGTAGCTAAGCTGCCAGCACTCATCAGTTTATGACACCTCTCCCTCCTTTGGTGATTTAAAACATGTTGTCCTCATGTATCCTGGACTCTAGGGCTGCCAGCTGATTCCTGCCACGTAGGATGGGGCTGGTCCCCAGCCCTACCTCTCTGTTCTCTCAGCCCTGGTGCAGCTCCTCACTTCATCCTCCTTGGTCCCGTATGTGGCTTGAGTGGGGGGAGAGGGGAGGAGGGACCCCCACACTGCCCAGCCTATACATAGCTCCTCATGCTTCTGTCTGTCTCTCCCAGGACCTGGCAACGATGGTGGAGCAGCTGGTGAGGTTCCTGGGTGTGTCTTATGACAAGGCCCAGCTGGAGTCCATGGTGGAGCACTGCCACCAGCTCATTGACCAGTGCTGCAACGCGGAGGCACTTCCTGTGGGGCGTGGTACGTTCTTTCCTTCCTTCTCCCCATTGCTCCTTCTCGCCCCTTTTCCCACAACTCAGCCCCTACTGACCACCCCCTTCCTGTGGGCAGAGCCCTCCGTGAGGCACCCAGGCCAATACAAGAGACCCTGCCATCATGGTGGTCAGCCGTAAGCAGGGATAATAATAATGTGTGCAGTGCTACCTGCTAAGCCAGTCGTGTGGGGATCAGGTGAGGGGAGGGCAGCACTGACAGAGGGAATCAAAGACTATCCTGCTTCAGGCTGCCCTCTGACCTCACCTAGATCCTGCAGCAGCCACTTAATCTCCTCACCTTAAGGCTCTTCCCATTCCAATCCCTCCTCCACTCACATGGCAAAGTGATTTTCCTAAAGCCCAGGTCTGATCCTGTCTGCCACTCTCCTGCATCAATAGCACCTTGTTGCCTCTAGGATCAACCAATCATAAAGTCCTCCGTTTGCCATCAGACGCCTCTCGCCATCTTGCCCTAGCCACCTTTCTGGACAGAAGGTCCTACTGGCCTTCCTTCTGTGTTTCACTCGCCACGCTCCACCTCCCACTTCAGCACCTTTCCATTCTGCTGGGCCTTTTGCCTCGTGCCTGGAACACTCTTCCTCCTTACTGCCACCTGTTGGAATTCCTAACCTTTTCCCAGGTCAGCTAAGGACCCCTCTTTCTTCAGAAGGCCTTTCTTGACTACCTAGTTGTATTTACTCTCTTACCACTGAAATGACTATTTATCTTATTATATATAGGCTATATAAATTTATTTGTGCATATGTGATTTTCCTTCTTGAGACCAGAGACTGTTTCCTTTTTTTTTTTGGACTAAGCATGGGCCTGGCCTATAGTAAGCATGTGATAATTGCCAGTTGAATTGAAGTGAATCTTTACAATCCCCTGGAGCTTCAAATCCTGTGATCATTTACCTTAGATTTTTCATAAGCTAACAAATAGCTACTTTCAGACTTCTGCATCCAAATATATGAATCACAGAATCTCAAAGTTGGATCTCGGAGGCCTTCTGTCTATTTCTGTCCAAATTATGACCCCTTTCTACACATTCATACTGAGTGCCAATGCAGCCTATGCTTGAAAAATCAATGAAACAACCAAGCAGTGCCCCTGGGTATCAGGTGCAGTGCTGGCAGATGTCCAATAGTAACAATCAACATTTCTAGAGGGCTTTACAACTTGTAGAGCTGTTCACATATTTAGTCTTATTTTAACTTTACAGCAGAAGTACGGAAGGATTAATTAGATTTGCTCATCATCATTCAACCACTGTGCATCAGAGATGGAATTCAAAACCAGGTTTCTCCTGGCTCTCTATCCAAAATTTTTCTCATTACCCCATGCAGTCCACTCCATTTGGGGATAGTTAGGGAGTATTGACTTGGGCTGAGCCAAAATGTTCTTACCTTTAACTCCCACCATGGTCCTGATGCTACCCTCAGAGCAGAGCAAGATCCTTCTTTCTACTTTGTGCTAACCCTTCAAATACTTGAAACCTGCAGGCACAAATCCTTCTAAGTTTTTTTCTTTTTCAGTTCCCTCCATCAATCATCATGTAATGTGATCTGTTATCACCCCACCTTCGTGACTTTCCTCTCCATGCTCTGTAGCAGACCTCCTAAAATGTGACAGAGTTAAACTCAGGATTTCTAATAAAGTCCGACCAGATCAGAATACAGTAGGATCATTGCTTCTCCCTGGATTTGGACACAATAATTGATGAAAGCAGGCCAGGGATGGAGCAACCCCTCAGATCCTGTCTATTGCAAAAGACTACGAGTTTTCTGGCTGAAAAAGATCAATTTAACTATTATCTACACTGTTAGTGGTTGGATGGTAAGGTATAGGAACACCTTTTATTAACCAGTGTGAACAGTCCAGTGGTAAACATATAGATTTGTGTAGACAGTCACACTGAATAGTTTACAGTGGGAAAAATCAACTCTAGAGTCACATTTGGTCTTTTGCTCCACCAATAACCCAGATAACTGCTGTCTTTTATTATCTTCTCTTGACTAGACCAAGCCTTTGTGTGGTCCTGTCCTTTCTCATTGTTACCAGAGGAAAAATGGGATCAAGCAGTCTTATCAGATTTCCTGTCCATTATGAAAATTTTCTTTAGCTGTGAGGAAAGTAAGAAGGATGAGATCTATTCTGAAAACCAGTGCAGTCAAAGCAGGCTGAGGAGGTTCCCATGTTATTATCCCTCCAGCAAAGAGTTTTTTTTTTTAGTATGTCACATGCTTCCTACTAAAGGGCAGCTCATTCTCTACAGTGCCCTATGAATACTCATTTTATAAAAGATGAAATCAAGATACAAAGTGGTTAATCAGACTTATCTATGGTCATACAGATATCCATGGTTGTACAGATAGTACACACTGGAGGTGGGGTCCTTTGTTACCTAGTAGTTGCCAAGTGAAGTTGCAAAGCAGAGACATTCATTCTAATTCTCTTAAACTTTGGCCAATCCACCACTGAATTGGTCCCCTATCGAAGCAGCAGTTGCCTGTTGGGACATGTGTGCTGGACATTTCAGTCCTGCCTTGAGAACTTTATGTCTATAAAGTGATTTATTTTGTGGGGTCCATGCCAGCTGGGTGACAGGATGAGACAGTGGAAAGTGCTGAGCTTATAGTCACAGCATGTGGCTCTACCACTTATTACTTGGATCACTTTGGGCAGCTTACTGCCCTTTCTGGGCTTCAGGGTCCTTCTCTATAAAATTAGTGGGCTGGACTAGTCTACATCCCCTTCCCTCTCTATCTCGGGGATCCTATATTACCCTAGTGAAGAGAAGATTTAATAGGAAATGGTTCCTGTCCTCAATGAAAGGGCTGCCATGGAAAAGGTAGTAAATACATGGCTCCACAGAGCAAACCTATTCAAGAGTTGGACAGATTGTCTCAGGAAGTAACCAATCAATCAATGAATAAACAAGCATTTATTAAGTGACTGCTCTATGCCAGACACTGTGAGGAGTTCCTCCTCATCTGTGGTCTTCAAAGGGGTCTGGATAATGACCCAGTCCTGTTTGGTTCTGGGTTTGGTTGGATAACCTTGGAGGAAGTCTCCTCCAGTACTGATGTACTCAGATATGTTTAGGGTCAAGTCATATTCCCCAACAACCTCAGTCAGTGAGAATCCAGCCACTGAAGCATAGTTGCCTACAAATTATCTGCTGACTCTATACCTGGCCAACCAATTTTTCAAAGTGGAGTCTGGAGCCTAGTGTTTTCATTGCTCAGGCTTCCCAGAGTCCCTATCATTTAAAAATTAATGCAGGAGACATGTAGAAATCAAATGATACCTTGTCTACTTTTCATTTCAGGAAGAGTTGGACTATGGAAGGACATCTTCACTGTATCCATGAATGAGAAGTTTGATCTGGTATACAAACAGAAGATGGGAAAGTGCGATCTTGTCTTTGACTTTTATTTATAAAAGAGATAGAGAAAACTCAAACTACAAAAAACTTTGCATGCTCGCAGCACCCGTGTCCTGTACGACTAGCTAGAAGCCCTCGATGCGTTCCCTTATGACTTGCTGGACAAACATTGGTAGCTCTGTGTAAAACAACTGGAAAAAGCCAACAGCTAAGTACCTGTAGGCCACATAATTACCTTCAGTCCCAAACAGCCCTCTAACCTGTAGTGTTTGAAGTCCCTTATCTACTCGTATGAACATAAGCCGTTACAAAAACATGCAGCTGTGATGGACTGTATTATATATAAGTACAAAGTATGTAACATATATGCAATTAGAATGTATACCTTTTAAGCCCCATCCTGATTATTTATTGTATTTTATAGAGCTTTTCACCGAGACTCTGAATAAACAAAGTAAACCAAAAAAAAAAAAAAATGTTCATTTCAGAGGGGAATCAGTGACTAGCCCAAATGGAATTCTAGAATGATCTCAGGGGTTAACTGTTGTATTTATTTTTGTAGCTTTAACATAAAGGGCACAATTATCTGGTTCTTAGATGAGTAATGGCTCCAAGATGGAGGGTGGGGATGGGGCAAGAGTCTAGAAGAGAGCTTTTACTTCTTTGATTTTTCTAGGGCTCGGTCTTTGGTGTCTCTTCTGAAATATAAACATATCCTGGCTTCCCATAATTCCTTGATCTTATGGAAGCACAGTGTTACTAAAAACAAAGCTAGAGGGGCAGTTAATTCTCTAAGAATGATGTTACCAATCAGACAGTAAGCAAATTGGTGGTGAATTGTGCTTGTACTCCAAGGCTAGCTCGTAACACTCAAATCATTTTCTGGATGAGGGAGGGTTTTCTGCATGTTTTTTGGGGGGGTGTACTTAGAGGCTTGTGGAGATTGTTAGAACTTTGATGAGAGAATTATGGCAAAAGGAGTCCAGCACACGGGCATGTAACACAATTTGAAGTATTCACGTGGAAGATGATATTACAGTGACAGAAAACATTAGCCATAAACTGCAACTGGAAATCATGTTTTATTCCATAGCTGCCTTTTTTGTCCCCTAAAACAGCAGTCAATTGAAACTGGCAAGCTGACTGCCAACTATGAGACGGATAAAATATTCTTGCTTTTTCCACATTGTTTATGTTGTTCTGTCTGTACTTGAGTCCTTGGCTGCAGGAGAAACATTTTGCAAGCTTGACACTATATATTTCACTCAGACCAGTACTTGCTCCTGTTTACATGAGCCCTGAACCTCAAGCTATCTGAAGGGAAAGGGGGATATCGTTATTGCCTTTCCACCAGATCTGAAGCACAGAGAACCCAGAGGGGTAAGGAAAGAAACTCTCAAGAGTATCAGAGAAAAGCATGGGGAACAGGAGAGTGAGAAGGGAGGTAGGCAGGGATGTGGGAAGCTACCTTCTGGTTCTGAATCACTTTGGATGGGAGCTGTGACAATGCTTATCTCTTCTAAGATGAACCAGTTGCTGAAATGCAGTACTTACCCAGGTTCTAGTACTAAAAAGTAGATACCACCCCAAAGGGCTCAGTTCTGTGCTGCTTTATTTGAAACACAGTTGTAGACACTGGATCTATACTTTTATTCCTTTTTAAATAAAAGAAAAAGAAAATGCTGTTTGGAGAGCAGGTGGCCAATAGCGTGGCCCAGCACCTTCTCTTGTCTAGCTGTGTGTGAGGCTGCTTTCCATGAAATTTTATTTCTATTTTTCTATTTTTCGTATTGTATTGACCTTAAGCACTGCGTGTTATTTCTGTGCTTGCTCGCTTGCTTCTCTAATAAAGACATGTTCCGTGCCTGGGGTCCTTTTGGATGCCGCCGTCATCATGGTTTATGATGCTCTTGGGTTTTCTTATTCACAAAGGACTGTGGACAGTCCAAGGACTTTAGTCAAGGGAAGAAGCTGATACCCAGTGAAGGGACTTGACCTGACCTGATATCACCCTGCCCGTGAGGGTCAGAGACAGACTTGAAGGTAAGGCTTGAAGGAAACTTGAGACAAGGTTTTCAGCCTAGAGCCCATGGCACTTTTCCATTGACAAGTCAATGCTACCAACCCTGCTCACCTGTGCAGATCACTGCAGGGACCATCACATATGAGCACCCCCTTACCCCTGCCTCTACCCCAACCCTTTTAATCTAGGCAAGACCCCTCTCAGGGCCAGTTTTTCTCATGGTCACATTGAAGTCAAATTCCTTTGCAAAAGTGGAGTTCCCAGTCAATGAGTTACCTACAACTTATATATTTTGGCTACATTTCCATTTTGCAGGCAAATTTCCTAATATCTCCTGAATTCTATTAACAGTTCTTGGATGCCTGTTGACTGCCAGAGTTCTAATCCCATCCCATATATACTTCAGAGGAGTTTATGGTCTCTGTGGTCTATTTATGTGTGTATATCTTATTTCCCCAGTTGAATGCATAGCCTGATGTGAAAATGTATCATGTATGATAAATTTAGAAGCCATTGAGTCCAGTTTTTTCATTTTACTCAGAAGAAACTGAGGCTCAGAAAAAACGAGACTTGCCCAGAGTCATACAGCTAGTAAGTGGCAGAGAAGGGCTCTGAATGCAGGTCTGCTTGACTTCAAACAAATGCCTGCTCCACTCCACCAAAATAGGGCTTGTTTCTTTTTTGATCTTTGTTTCTCCAGAGCTGAGCAAAGTACCTGGTACACAGAAGGCATTTAAAAAAGCTTGCTTGATCTCAAGAAGAAAAATAGGAAGTCTTTTGTAAAGTCTTGTTGTACATTTAGACTTCAAATTATAGAGAAAGAATAGAATAATTATAGAAAAAACAGACTTCAAATTATAGAGAAATAATAAAGTAATAGACTTCAAATTATAGAGAAATAATAGAATGATTATAGAGAAATAATAAATTATATTCTAAAGTATAAACACTACAAAATAATATTTAGTGCTAGTTAATAATTAGAAAAGTAGATCAGTGGAGCATGCAAGATAAGAAAGTTCTAGAGAGAACTGAACTTACTAGGACAATGTTTAATAAATCCAAGAACATAAATTCCTTAGGGAAGAACTTATTTGACAAAAATTGTTGGGGAAAATGAAATTAAGTATGACCAACATTTGATTCTATATCTATCTATCTATTTTTATTTATTTATTTATTTTGTTGAGGCAATTGGAGTTAAGTGATTTGCCCAGGGTCACACAGCTAGGAAGTGTTAAGTGACTGAGACCAGATTTGAACTCAAGTTCTCCTGACTTCACATTTGATACCCTATTATACAATAAGCTCAAAATGCAAATGTGGCTTGAATATTAAAGGTCAGATTGTAACAAAATTAGAAAAGCACCAGATCAGGTACTTTCATATCTATAATCCAAGAAGAAATGAATTCTAGAAGTTATCATAAAAGACAGGAAAAAATTTCATTTTATCTTACCTGAAATTGAAAAGCTTTTGCATAAATAAAATTAAACAATTGGGAGAAGAAAGGAAAAGTCAACTGAGGAAATTTTTTTTTCCAAAAGGATCTGATAAATAGGAAGCTAATACAAATACATAAGTTCGAGGACTAATAGATTAGTGCTCAAAGGATACGAACAAACGGTTCTAAAACAAAGAATTGCAAACTGTTGAAAAGTCATCTCCAAATGACTACAAATAAGAAAAATGCAAATAATCCTGAGGTTCTAGGAGGACAGACTGAATTGCCTTTGAGAAACTTCTTCCTTTTTCTTATCTCTGAACAGTTTTTATCTGAGTGTTCTGTCTATGAATGAAGAATATCCTTGACAAGTCTATTAGAAGGTAATAGGTACACTTCTGCAAGCAAGAAGCCCCATAGACAAAATCTCTACCAGCCAAGGTACAGGTCAAAATTATACAAGATCAATTAAAAGATAACGCAAGAGACAACCTTGTCCAATGATCCTCTATTGTTATTGAAGGAGGCATGGCAGGAAAATGTGAGCTCACCGTAAGTGTTTGCCACCATCCTGAAGCTGATCCAGAACAGAGTGAGGGCAGAGCGGGATTTCTCATAGATGGTGAGGTCCTCCAGATTCTCCTGTTGGTGGACGGTATTATGTTGATTGCATCAATCCTTGGAACACTACAGAGACTTTGAAATAAGAATATAATCACTCACATGAATTTGACTCATAAGTATTTGCAAAAACGTCAGCATGAAAATAATCACAGTTTACATAGCAACATCTGTGTAGAGGATGAGGAGGCGATAACGTCCTCCCAATCAAATCAAGGCATCTTGTTTTGTACTTGGCCACTTCCATACAAAGTTGTGCCCAGAGAAGGATGGTGAAAAACATCGTGCAGGACTAGGGGTGACGTCACGTGACGTCAGTGGTATAGTCCCAGGTGGGGAAACTCATCCAGATGCAGAGTAGCCCCCAGACAGGAAATGTCTTCCAAGCAGCTTCCGTCTGGCTACAGCAAAGGCAAGAGCAGGGATGCCCCAGACGCGAAATCGAGAGAGGAAAGGGAATGGGTACCAAACAGCACGAGGCCCCTCCCCTTTTCCATATTAGGCCACGCCCCTCAGTCGCTTCATCTCTAAGGGTTCCGCTTCTCTCTTCTCCCCTTTCTGTTGCCCCTCCCCTCCTTTCTCTCTCCCCGCGGCCCCGCCCCTCTATCTCTTCTTCCGGGCTCCCCTGTTTGCCCCTCTTCCCCTCTTGCTGCCCGGAACCCTCAGCACGCGCACCCACCTGTGCCTTTCCTTCACTGAGAGGCGCGAGGCCCCAGGCTCACCTAGGTTTACCAGAGCCCCCGAGCCAGACAGCCCGCGCGCCACCACAGTGCCCTCTGATTGGCCCCCTGATGCGGCTGGCGAGCTCGGATTGGATGATGTTGGAGCGCGGGCTCCAGAAGTCCCGCCCTCAGCCTGTGAGGTGTGAAGAGAACTGGGGATGCTGAGAAGGGGAGTCTCGCCCCGGCGCTGGGGTCACGAGGCTGCAAGGGACGCCCCCCCAGAGGGGACAGTATCCGCCCAAGGCTCTCCCCAGGTTTGCAGTTTCTTCCCCGGGAACACGGGGAGAAATCTTCCCTGCCTCCCACAAGTCAGTTGTGAGGGAAAAGGCGAAGGGTCACCCTGGGACTGACCATGGCCCTCCCGGGTTGTGAAGCTGAAGGGAGGGTGTAGGAACTTCCAATATGGAGGGGCCCTTCCTCGAGGCTGGTCAGCTCCCCCTCCCACCCGAGGGTCTGGCTCCTTCTGCAGTGGTGAAGAGACCTAGACATGAAGGGGCTTGTGGAGGAGCCTGATGGCCAAGGGCCAGAAAGGCCAGAGACTCTCACCTTGATCGTCCTTATATCCCCTCCCATCATCATCAATCATGCTCAGTTATCACCATCGATCATGATCACCAGCTTCAGCCCAGTCTTTATCAGTCATGATCATGGGGCATCACCTTCAGCATCTAGTCTAGGGGGTGGAGAGCAGCCAGGAGAACCAACCCATCAGTGACTTGATCATGACAAATGGCAGGAAACAGCTCCTTGAAGACCATGCAAGAGTGAGAGGCTGCTCTGGAGGTCTGGAAAGAAGCAGACATAGGCCTCCAAACCTGATCTGGGAAAATGGACAAGACTTGCTCAGGAGAAAAAGAAATGGAACTGATTGTGATCAGCTTCTGTAAAGGGAAAAACTTACCAATGGACCCTCAGACATCTGAGCATCAACTTAACTAGAAGAGCCAAAATGGACAGCACTTGGGCTCTTGGAATACTTCCTATGCATGGAGAGTGTAGCTAACATGGACAGCACTTGGGCTCTACCAAATGCTTCCTATGTGCCATCTGAGTAGCTAACGTGGACAGCACTTGGGCTCTACAGAATGCTTCCTATGCATGGCCAGTGTAGCTAACGTGGACAGCACTTGGGCTCTACAGTATGCTTCCTGTGCATGGGGAGTGTAGCTAACATGGACAACAGTTGAAGCTCTTCAAAATACTTCCTGTGAATCATCTGTGGAGCTAACATGGACAACATTTGGAACTCTACAGAATGCTTCCTATGCAACATCTGTGTGCTTGCACTGTGCACAAAAGGGAGCGTTGAGTTTGGAGTCTGAGTTAAGTTGTGGGATCTTTGTCCATTCACCTCTCAGCCTTGCAAAAGAAGAGTTAAATGGAATAACCTCCAAGGCCCCTTCTGGCTCTGGAGCTGCAATCCTATAATGATCCTTAATTATCTCATGAAAATCTCAACAACTGCCAGATAGCAGTGGAAGTACTCCATTATATTTAAAATTTAAGAAAATTTGAGTCTCAGAGAGGTTTTGAGTCACCTAAGAGCACAGACATCCATTCAGGTCTTTTGACTTCCAGTCTAGCCTTCTGTCTCACTGGCCAGCACTGATCATCTTCCCAGGCCTAAAAAGCCCTGACCATTTCTGTCTCACAGACCAAGCTTCAGAGGAAACTGAGGGATTGTCTAGTCCAGTAAGTTTTGTTCATGGAAATGTTACTGCTATTTGAATTTTAGCTCTTTTAATTATTATGCCAAATTTTAAGATAACTCAAATGAATTTGGATTTATAGTCAAGTTATTTTTATTAAGCAATTATTTTCTTATAAATATATATCATGAGTTAAAATCTCCTAGGTAGTACCTTTACCACCATCACACTCTGTCTATCATAATGATTTACTTATCTATATGAATGGAGACTGCTGCCGAGTCAGGGAAATCTAGTCTATAGGTCTGATGCATACTAGCTGTGTGACCCTGGGGAGGTCACTTAACCTATGGTTATCTGCATCAGTGAAGGGAATTTTCTCATCGGGATTGTCCTACAAAATGAAATTATAGGGCAAGTCCAAAGTAGAAGCTATGTCCCTTATGATAGAAGGGAAACTTTTTATTTTATCTTTGAATCCCTAGGGCCCAAGTCAGTACCTTGCAGATAGATGCTTTATAAATATTATTTGAGTTAAGTGAGATTTCTATTACATATTAGGATCAAAATGTGCTTTGGAGGAAAACATATCTGATTTTATAATGAAATTTAGCAAGAAAAAAGAATTGCTTTGTACAAGAATTTGGTTTCCAGGTATTTATCTTAGAACATGTGAATACTCTAAATGAAGTATCCTTGCATCCCTTGGTGAATGGCTCTCTTCACGACTCAGCTGTTATCCCAATTTCCTACCCTCTCAAGGAATCTTCCAGTTCCTCTCCTGCTAGTGCCTCCTCTCTGGCATTACCTTCCGTTTATAAAGCCTATGGTCATAGCTGTTTGCATATTGTCTCTTCCATCAAAATGTTGGTTACTTGAGGCTGTGTACATGTGTGTTTTTAGTATTCTTAGGTTTAGGATGGTGTCTAGTTAAGTCTCAGAAATAAGATAGAGGAATAATACAGGTCCGTTCCATGTTTATTTTATTAAAGTGTTTTTCAGAAAAGTTTAATTATATGTTTTGCATACAGCTTTGACATAGAAAATGAAGCTTTTGCTATACTGAGGCAAACAAGTCATAGGATACTGTCTGCCTTTTCTGCATTTGGTGTTGGCAGGGTGGCTTGGTTTGGTACATCTCAGGCTCTCACATTTTAGCTCTTCTATGGTTATCTGTAAGCATTGCTCAATCCTCAAATGGGCAGACTCATATGGAAATACCTTTTGGACATAATTTACATAGTTAATAAAATTTATTAACAAAGTTAGTAAAGTTTATGTTTACCAGCAACAGCAAACTAGGATCACAGGATCACAGGATTTAGAATTAGGAGAGACCTTTGAGATCATCTTATTCCACCCTATCTTTTACAGAGAGCTTGATCCTGAGGTTCAGAAAGGGAAAGTAATTTATTAAGATCATCTAAGTAGTAAATAGCAGATCCAAGATCCCAATCCAGTAACCTTTCCATTATATTCTGCTGCCCCTACCCAAGTTCTTCCACATTCTTATTGAGTCCTGAATTGTCTTAATGCC
>JAJPUD010003653.1:183328-208367 GCA_023553655.1 Myrmecobius fasciatus | reverse complement strand
TGCCCAAGTTCTTCCACATTCTTATTGAGTCCTGAATTGTCTTAATGTCCTGGGGTCAGCTAGACAAGAGCCAGACTGTGTGGATTGTGACACCTTCTCTAGTGGGTAGGCCACACCAAAATGCTTGTCTGGTTCTTTTAGTGATGAGAAAAACATGACTTTTTATCTCCCCAGGGGTTACATCCCATTGCTTAACTCTTAAGCACAGCTGATGCGATAACATTCCTTGTGGGCCATTGGATATGGCAAGTCCTGCCATGTTGTTCAGTCTATTTTTTTCTCAATAGTTATTTTTTCCCCCAAATATGTACAAAGATAGTTTTTTTTTTTTTTTTTTTTTTTTTTTTTTTTTTTTTTTTTTTTTTTTGCTTTTTGCTGAGGCAATTGGGGTTAAGTGACTTGCTCAGGGTCACACAGCTAGGAAGTGTCTGAGATCAGATTTGAACTCAGGTCTTCCTGACTTCAGGGCTGGTGCTCTAACCACTGCGCCACCTAGCTGCCCCACAAAGATAATTTTCAACATTTGTTGGTCAGAGTCTTACACTATAAAATGTGTGATCCTGGGAAGGTCACTTAACCTATGGTTATCTGCATCAGTGGGGGGAGTTTTTTCATGGGGAGTGTCCTACAAGGGTTTTTTTGGCTTCTTATTTTTGGAATACTGTGGGAAATAGCTGCCCATACCACCTAAGCCCAACCAGAGACTGTGTGGGAGCCTCAGTTCTCCCACAAGACCCTGGTCTGCTAGGTGTCACTGCTTACCCACTGATGGCAGCAGTGATGAAAAAAACATTCTATTGCCATCAGACCTCCCTCCTTCCTCTTTTGAATGGGGATTCTCTGTGCTGAAAGTTGTTACTGCATGGGCACACACACCCCTCTGCTCTCAAAGCCCCTCCACAGGTTCTAGGAGAAAGAAAATATGAATAGACAAGATCTGGGCCATGAAGCCCTTATTTAGTTTTTCTAAGATGTATTTCTGTCAATTCTGGAATATCTTTTCAAGGTTAAAAAACATTGAAAAGCAATATATAAATAAAAAGAAACTATCGTGATAGAGGGAAGGATGTTTAAGATATGAAGCAAGGAAGAGCCATTTTCTCAATCATTTAAGAGAAAAATATGGGTTGTGTATCTTTTGGAGATACGTGTTTTCATATGGCACATATCTAAAGAACTAAAGGAAGATCCTCTGCACTTTAGGTGGTTCCTCTGGGAGATTTACAGAAAGATGCAGAAGAGAAGGCATGTAATCACCAGTGGATGGTATATCCACAGCTATGAAATACGGTTCTAATGAAATGTGAATTAAATGACATTAAAATCAGAAAGAGGATATAGATTGTTGTAAATGAAGTCTCCTTCTTAGCTACAGCCTGGACCAGCTTGAGTACAATACAGAATAATTTCTCAAGACAAAATACAATGTGATTACTAGCATTTAGATCCACCACCTTCCAAAACCCTGTAGAGTGTTTTCTTGAAGTCCACTGCTCTTGGATTTTAAATGGAAAGAAGTTGCTGCTATTTAACCTTCCCTTTACCCCAGAGAGCCAGCCTTTTGAATGAATGTGCCAAAGAGGGACCCTTGTCTTTTTATTATTGTGCACAACATGTGAAATTCAGATATTAAAAATGGAATGGCAATTCAGAATACATTTGTTGGATTCATGCTGTCAGACTGAGTATATGGAAACCATACACTCAAGAAGGTAGTCTCTTAATGACTGTTCTTTCTGCATATGGTTTTTCATAAGAAAAACATTTTCTCCTGACTCCATGGAAGTGGGAGATGGTAATATGACCTATAAGTAAAATGATTTCTTCCACTAATGAGCCTCAGTGGGGATAAAAACTTTGTTTTTAAAATCTTACAATAGCTTTAGACCCCAGAAATCAAATTATGCTTTGAGTCAATTTGGGTCAAGCATGGCTTCCTCATTTGCCATTTTATTTATTTCCATAAAAGCTTTTAGAGGGTTTGTGAAAGAAATATTTAGTGGAGAAAGCACACTGTAAATTTTAGAGCACTGTAAGAAATGTGAATAGTGATAATTAATGTCCCCCACATAAATTATTTTGTTTGGGATGGGTTTTAGGATATGATTTTATTATAAGGGCTAAAGTTTTTTTTTAGAAAATATGATTCTAATTTTATAATTGGGGCCATTGTTAAGGAGAAGATTTAATATACATAAATTAGTTTATGATAACCCAAGGTTAATCTGTCCTAAGAAACTCATTGCAAATTTGAGAAAATTTCACACTGAGTTTGGCTTTTGATCTGTGTCTAAGGGAGACTTCTTTTCCTTAGTGGAATAAGAGGATGAGAACAATTTGTTCCAAAGGCCATGAAGGTAGTTGAAGCAATCACTAGGGAGCGCTTAGAGCTTGGCCAGACATAGAAGATGCTAAGGTCATCCACTGCATCCTGGGCTATCGCCAGCCATTTTGACTTTTGTCCTGCCACTGGACTTCAATTACCATAGAAGAGAAAGAGTGAAACTGATGATTGGGCAACTTGCCCTCCTTTAAATCCAGTCCATATACAAATCAAGCTGTCATCCATCAATCATCCAGTATTTTACTCCAACCTTGTAATGTCATTGACCCTCTTTGAAAACAAAGAATGAACAGCAAGTTGTTCAGCTGGTTTTTAGCTTAGCCCCATGGTGAGCTCAGAGAAAGTGAGCCTACGAGAAAGTACTCACTGAGTCGGGGGTCTGAGTCTAAGCTCCTCATTTACAGGCTCCTGAGTTTTGACATAAGCTCATAAGAACTTAAAAGGAGTTCCATGAGGGATTATTGGTTTATTGGTAAGTATTTTCTTTTGGGGTGTTGCTGTGCTTCGGGTCTCTAGGTCTTTTTTTTTTTTTTTGACTAAAGGACAAAAGGAATACAGAATATTCTTCTTCAACCAGCTCAGTCATCTTTTTGTGAATAGACTTCTCCTTTAGTTCCATGGATACAATAACCTTCTTTTTCTTCTATTTCTAAAGTTTGACTCCTCAGAGATCTGTTATGTCTCTCCTGATAACAACAGACTATCACTGGCAATAAAGTGAAAAGCAGATACATGTAGTTGGTAGTCTTGGTTCTTAAGGAATCATGCTGTCTTCCATGCCAGGGGAATGCTAAAGATGAATTCTTGCTCAGGTTAGTCTAGATGGCTTTTAAGGTCCTTTCCACCTCTGGGATTCTGTGACCCGAAGATCCAGGGAGCTTTTGCTTTAACCAGTCTCAGTGTTGAAAAGGTGCCTAACAGGTTTATAGGAGTGAGAAGTAGAAGGGATCTCAGAGATGACCTTTTTCAACTGTCTTGGTTTATAGCTAAGGAAGATAAGAATAAGAGAGAGGAAGTGATATTCCTGAGGTCATACTTGTAGTAGCAGAGACAGAACGCAAAGCCAGATAATCTGACAGAAACTCCAGGCAGAATGGAAAGCAATTTGAGTGGGTGTCCAGGAAGGTCATGATAGTTCCTTGGATTTCTATTAATGCTTTCTATTTCTCATTCTGCTGTTATATCTATTAGTTCATTTGATTGTTTTAACAACATTGTGCAGTAGACAAGGCACTTTGCAGATAAGTAGACTGAAGCTCAGAGGAATCTTTTGATTATGTCCAGGGTCAAATAGCAAACTGGTGATGGAACAGAGACTTGATGCAGATTTCTACTCCAGTCCAAGAGGGCTCTTTTTCACCACAGCAAATCCTGAATGAGTGTAAAATAGTAGGCCATTTCTACTGAGAGTTCTCAGTTTAATTTGTGGCAGGTTCTAAGTAGCTGTTCTTTTTAACTAAAATGCTAATAAACTCTGAGCTATAGAAAAGTGAATTGAAGGTAGTCAGATTTCCCTCCCAGGCAGTGTTAGATCTTGCTTGTCTCTGACACATTGGGGTGTTATAAGGGATTAACGAGAGAGAAAACTCAAGGAGATATCACAGAAGGTGGTTCCCTGTGGCTAAAGGTAGGAGGGCAAATTGGGAGGAATTTTTAGAGGGATAGATTTTGGCTCAAAACAAGGATATATTCCCTTTAACAACATGATTTTTACCAAAGAGGAAGGGCCTGTCTTGAGCTTTAACAAGTTCCCTATCTACTAGATGCCTTTTGGTAGAAGCCGTGAGTCTTGAGAGGGAATCCCAGTGATGTTTGGGTTAGATTTAAGAAACCTTTTCCAACTCTGAGATTCCATGACTCCTACCATTTAAGCTAGATTTGTTGGTGGGATGGTGGCAGTGATAAATGACCTTAGTTTTCAGCATGATCTTGGATTTTAGGGATCTTATTATGGCAAAGACATAGTTCCAAATGGTAAATCTGTTGCTTCAGAGACAATACCATCTTAGATTCATAGATGTTGTCCTTAGGAAATGAAGCCCAACTATGCTCATATTTCATGGGTAAAATGGAAGCTGGAAAAATGTTTTGGACATGAATCCTGCAGAAACATTTAGGGTGGATGGGAAACAGCTGATTTTGCAGCTTTCACATTCTAAGCTGTTAGAGCTAACTGGAACCTTAGAAATGATCTTGTCCAACCTCATTTTACAGAGGAAGAAACTGAGACCCAGCCATATTATATGGCTTGCCAAAGGCCATACCATAGTAAGTAAGCAGAAGAGTTTGCTTCTATACCTTCTTAGCTACATATCCAGAGCTTTCCCTCCATCCCCACTGTTAGAATGTTAGAGAGATTAGTGAGCACAACCGCCCCATTTTACAGAGGAGGAGTCAGAGCCCAAAAGAGAAAATGGACTCATTTGAGATCCGGCAATTTTTCATGGAGATGGCCTGTTCCTGGGATGGAAAAGGGAAGGCATCCAGGGCAGCACTTGGTTTTTAGGTCAAATCAGCAGCCACATTTTAAAGGACATGAACAGAAGGTACAGACAGTCACAACAGATACATGGTCAACTGACAATTACAGCCGACCACATATCTGTTTAATTGTTTATGCCTTTGAGAAGTGTTGAAAAATACCTAGATTTGGGGTTTAGATCAAGTTGAGAATCAGAGCATTAGTTTCCATTGTTCTCAATCAATTCAATTCAGTTCTTTTCAATTCTGTAATTATTTCTTGCAGTCACTTGGCTAACAGATTAAACCTAGCAACTAAATAATTATTTTCCTTCAGGGTTTCTTCAATAGGCTGAACAAACAGGCCTAGGTTTTAAGTGTCAGGTGTTCCTGTTACCTAACACCTCTGTAAATGATCAAGTTGAGTCCCTTTTCTGGCTTCCTTTGAAGAATAAGGGGTCTGGACTAAGATGATCCTTATGGCTCCTCCCAACTTTAGAGCCTACTGGTTTAACTCTGACAAATATTATCCACAGTCTAAGTCTTACCAGTGATTCACATAATCTAGGATTTAAAAAGGAAGAAATTTCATATCCTTCAGTTTATACCCAATTTTTTCTTTTCCCTGGTGATACATCTTAGGTCACCAGCCTCTGCAATGGCCCAGGTTCCTCTCTTCTAGGAGGCTTCCTTGAGCCTAATCATTCTAAATTGGCTTCTGAATGTTTCTGTCACTGGCCTAGCAGAAAATTGTGATGCAATAGATAGCGTATGAAGGGTTGGAGGTGGAAGGGATCATACAATGCAGAGTGTCACACCTGGAAAGGAACTGAAAGCACCAGATGTGACAACTGGAATTGACTTGAGAATAGGGAATATTGAGTTTTAAGAGATCTCAGATATCTCTTAATCTAAACCCTTAATTTGACAGACTTGAATGATTCAGAAGTTGTTTTAAAATTCCTTCCTTCCCTGTATAATTTTCAGTATCCATGAAAGTCCTCCCTTCCACTGATGCCTGATCGTTTCTTAGAACCCTAGCATCCTAAAATCCATGCTTTTAGAACACAAACTCTGGCAGCTCTGCTCTATGAAGCTGAGCAGACTGGACCTGGGGATGAACATGGAGTGCAGAGAGGTACATCATCATAGTGATGGCCACTTCATGGCCACATTACCTCATGAAGGTGTTTTACAAAAGCTTGAAGCATCCTTATCAATAAATCAATGAATCCTTGAGATCCTAAGGATGTGATTAAAAAGAATAAAGCAGCAGAGATATGATTATATTCTGTACTCAGTGGCAATTGATCAGCCCATTTGCCTAAAGGTGTTCCTGGTAATGAGGGACATCCAGCCCCAGAAGGGTGGGTAAGGCCTTCAACTCCTAGCTGTCCCTCAAGTGTTCTTAGGCTTAGGGTGGGAGTGCCCACAGTCTCTGGTCCTAAAATTAAGTGACTCTATGTGCAAAGACAATTGAACTTGAGTGGGACAGGATCTAATTTTAATAATTTAATTTAATAACCAAAGGTTAAGGCCCTTTGACATTGGAATCTTTTTAAAGGGAAAAATACTTTAGATGAAGGCTACATTGTGTTTTGGAAGGAACTCTGGACTGGGATCTGGGGATTTGGGTTTAAGGTCTGGCTTATTCACTAACTCTCTGTGTGACAGGGGTAAGATCCTTTCTACCTTGTGCACCTCAGTTTCCTTACCTGTAAATGAAGGGGAAGGGAATAAGTATTTATTTATATAAATGTGTCTACTAAGTGCCAATTATTGTGCATGTAAATAAATGTTTGATTAGGTGACCTCATGGTATCTTCTGGTTCTGATATTTTAGGATATTTTATTTTAAAGGGTTAACTCTTTAACCGGTGTTCTTTATATAGAACATCAGTCAGCAATATTAATGTACCAAACTTTCCAACAAGGTGCTGAGGATATAATTATGCAAGACCACAATCTTATAATAAGCTTTCTTGGTTTTTTTTTTATCAGACCTGCTCAGAACCACCCAATGAATTCTTACATATTTCTATGGTGATTGAGCTTAGCATTTAGAAGTTTCCTAGTAGTGGTGTTCCAAATGTCTTATAGAGACATTTCCCCTTCTAGAGACAGGGTAGTGGAAGGAGAAAGAGTGTTGGATTTGGCTAGGAGAGGCTTGGCTTTGAATCCAGCCTCAAAGACTAATTTGCTTAGAGGTTAAAGGGCAAGACCTTTCCCCCACTCAGTTTCAGTTTTCTCTTCTATGAAATGAGGGTCACCTAGAGCAGAGCTGTCAAACACCAGGCCAGTGAATGTGAACCTGATAAAAATGTAATTAAGAAATACTTAGCAAAATAAATATAATACAACCGGGCTAATGATAACATGCAACTTTCCAAGACAATCTGAAGCCCTCAGGGATTTTTATGGGGGGGACCATTGATCCAGAGCATCTCTCAGGTACCTTTGAACTCTCTTACTCTTAAGACGCTAAGAAGAGGCTTCTCTCTAAACTGGTTTCATTCTCCATACAAATCCTTGCACTTCCTTAAAGCACTAGAGAAATGGGAATTTATTTAATTTTGCCAAATAATTTAAGATTGAAAAGATTCACTGAGGAAAGACTGCATTTCCCCAAACTCAGTAGACTCCTTTTTTTGAGGGGATAAAGGCAAGTTGCTAGGCCTTGGAGCAGTGATTTAATCATTTTAGGAAACCTAAAAAAAAGGTGTATCTGTATATTGAATTTGGGAGAAGAGACATCTGCATAATTAATATTTACAGTCACTAAGGTAGTGTTTCTAAGGTACCCACAAATAGAAGTATATATATTTTATATTTATATATATATAGTACTTAATTAAGATGCTCTTTTGTGGCAAGAGAAACATCTATTGCCCCCTTTCCCCTCCACAACTCTTAATCCATTGTATTTTAAAGTTCTTCAGAGTCCAAATAACAGACAAATGTGGTCACTGTGTCCAAAGCAGGAGAGGCTGGGTGTGGGAATGAGATTTCAGGAAAAATAGAAGAGGGCAGATAAAACCCATGCATGTGGAGCTTAATTTTTGGTAGATCGTGAAACAAGTTATACAGCAGTATTCCTTGTTCTTTTCTCGTTTGGTTTCTACTATACCCAAGTCTCTTTGAAACTAAGGGGAGAAACATCACAATTTAATTCCTTTCCCCTTGAAAATTCCAAATACAGAGTTCAGGTGCAATTCAGATTCCAAATGCTGTTTCTTCCTGCTGGACTTCTTTCCCCTCCCACAGTGTATTGGCATTGGTTGATCAGGGTTAAAAACTTTCTCCTTGGCTCAGAAGAAAGATACTGCATGGCTTCCTAGGAAATAAAAAAGTTTGGGGGAAAGAAGGATTTTTTTTTCCAACCAGACATTTTCATATTGATGAAAAGGGTATGATACTGCTGCTGCAGGCATGTATCATGGTCTTCATCTGGGCTTTCCCATGACTCCTCACATTTTCTTCCAGGTAAAAATATCCACTCTTGTGGGCTTTTAATGAATTTACAATGTTACCAAGATTCTTCAATATGGCACTGAACTTTAGAATTCTGGAAGAGCTTTTCACAGTCAGCGAATGTTTCTACTGTGAAGGGAAATATAATATTTGACACAAATGTAAAACTGAACAAAAAATCTTTCCCCAACCGACTGGACCAAAAATACCCCCAACCATCCCTCAATTGCATAGCTCTAAGAAAGTTATTTGTATGGTCTTAGAAATCTGGAAACTTTGGACCGTAGTAGCTTGATAAACGATCTTGGGAACATTTCCTTGGACTCCTGTGCTGTATACTTGAAATAGTTTTGAGGATGTGCTAACACATCAAAGAGGGCTTTAATCAACTTCTTGTCCTGTGGAAGAAGAGAGAAAATGGCATGAGGAATATGCCCATTATAGAATATTCTGAAGATGACTTTTTAACAGCTTCTTCATCTCCAGCTCATTGTCTTTGTCCCAATCTGAGCTTTAACCAATGATAACAATGACAATATGATCATGGGATCCTCCCCAGTCTACTTATGGAATTGCACATATTTAATCTATATCAGATTGCTTGTTATCTTGGGGAAAAAAGGAGAGAGGGAGAAAATTTTGGAACAAAGGTTTTGCAAAGGTGAATGTTGAAAACTATCTTTGCGTGTATTTGGAAAAATAAAATACTATTAAATGGTAAAAAACAAAACAAAACAAAAGGTCACCTCTTCCTTGGAGAGTAGAACAAAGTACATGAATGAAGAGTCATTCATTCAAAAAGCAAATCAATGAAAAAGTGGGGTTTTGAGTGAGGGAGATGGAGTTGCTCAGGAGTGTGTGGAATTGATGTTTTTATGTATAGTTGTAACAATCATCTGAGATAGAGGGGAGGAGAGTGGTATTGAAATGTAATCAGGAGAAGACCAAGTCTGAGGTCTTCTTTAAAGGTTTGACCCAAATGACATCCTCACAAAGCCATTCCCGATCTCTTTTACCTTAGGTTTATTTTATTTATATATATATATCTGTATATATGTGTATATGTGTTCTCTCCACTGATATCACATAGATTATTTAGTGGCGGGAAGTGAGCACTTCACTATGTGGAGGATGAACTGGAGAGGAGGCAGGGAGAATAAGAAGGAAACTGTTTCACAATCTGTGCAAGGTGATGGGAGCCTGAGAGGGTATGGGCATAGTGTGATCAGAGAGAATGAAATGGTTGTTCGGAGATAGAATGAACAAGACCTGGCAAATGATGGGACATGAGGAGAGGGAAAGTGAGAGCTGAGGATGACCATGAAGTTGTGAAGATCCAGAGTGGCTGGAAAGATGGTGAGGACGTGGATGGAAACAGAAATGTTTAGAAATAAAGGTTTTCTTGGGAAATATATAAAAAGCTCTCATTTGGACATGCTGAGTTTGAGATGTCTGTGGGACTGGGACTCAAGAGAGAAGTCAGGGCACTCTTATAAATTATTAAGGCTATGGCATGTGCATTTAGAACTATGATTTAGGCATGTGAGTATTTTCTTTTTTTATGCATGTGAGTATTTTCATTCCTATTCCTAATTTCATATAGAGTATTTAGAAGGGGAGGTGAGGTGGTACAGTGGATAGAGAATAGGGCCTGGTATCAGGAAGATTCATTTCCCCTTCTATTGCTTGTTGATGGTTTGTGAGATAATACTGTTCATAATTTTCAATTCAACAGTCATTTGTTACTACCTACCACATATAAGACACTATGCTATATATTATGGGGACAGAATGACCAATATTAGACAGCCTCTGCTCTCAAGGAGCTTATTTATTAAGGGCATAAAACATGCTTGAATAAGCACAATGTAAGGAAGGGGGAATGAAAAAGTCGATGGACAAAATCAAATAAATTTCTCTGGAGCAATTTGAAGAAGGAAGATCACTTTAGCTGGAGGTCATAAAGGAAGTAGGACATAAACTGAGTTTCAAAGGAAGACAAAGATTCTAAAAAGTACCATGAAAAAGGCATATATACCAGGCATGGGAAACAGCTTGGAATAATGCCCATTGACAGGAGATAGAAAAGTTAGATAGGATGGCATCTGAAGAATAGAAGCCAGGAATCCAGATAGACTGGAACATAGTGTGCTGGAGGAGTAATGTGAACTAAGTGGGAGGAGGCGTGATCCAGGATATGGAAAGGCTTAAATGCAAGGTTGACAAGCCCATAGTTTCTTTAGGGGACAATAAGAGGTCTAGGATATTATGTTTTGTATGTTCTAAGCCTGAGATGCCTGTGGGAATAAGGGTTTTTGTGTAAGAGTGATATGGCCCATCCTGTGTCTTAAGAATTTAATTCATCGAATACTGCCCAAGCAGCTACTCTTTGCTAGGTGCTGGGCATGTAGAGCCACGGTCTTTGCCCTCAAGAAATATACAGTATACTAGGAAAAAATTTTTGACCAATGTGGGAAAGCTGGATTGAAAAGAGAGAGACAGGGGGCAAGGAGACTAATTAGGAGACTCTTGCAATAATCCAGGCTGGAGGTGAGGAAAATCTACGCTATTAGAACAATGTAAAAGGAGAAAAGGGGACAGATCCAAGAGGTGTTATAAGTCTTAGGCTATAAGATTTCACAGTTGCTTGGCTGGGTGGGAATAGTCAAAGATGACTCCAAGGTTACGGATCTGGATGACTGGGAGGATGATGCTAGCCTCAAGAGAAATAGGGAAGGTTAGGAGAAGGGCAGGATATTGATGAGTTACATTTTGGACATGTTAAATCTGATATGTTGGCAAGGACATCTGGGTGCAAATACCAAGGCAGACAGTTGAAGCTGCAGGACTGGCGTCTGGGAGAAATATCAGCACTATTTAGAGATTTGGAAATCATCTGTGTAGAGATGTAATTGAATCTATTAGAACAGATGAAATGAGAGAGACAGAGAAAGAGACAGAGACAGAGACAGGCACACACACAGACAGATAGAAAGAGAGAGACAGAGTCAGAGACAGAGAAAGACAGACAGAGAGACAGAGAGAAGAAAACACAGACAGATCCTAAGAAGAAAATCATATTTAGGGAATGCAGATGGATAATAGCATCTTTTGTTTCTTAAATCCGAATTTATATTTTCCCATAACTTCCCCCCTTCATTTTCTGTTCCCAGCTCTCATTGAAGTCAACCAATATCTGGATATGTTTTGGTTTGGTTTGGAGGATTTTGTGAGATCCTCTGTAGCATTTTTTCTCCTTATTCTTATAGTAGGCGTTGGTACATATTCTCTGTGTGTCTCTGGGTTGCTTGTGTTTGCATGTGCTTGCACATCAAAGCAAGATGGTGACGAGGGATCACAGGAAAGATGGTCCTTATTACCTTTGGGGCCACAATTCTCTTCTGAGAATCTTTGAGCTGTCCTTATATTTCAACTGCAACTTCTTGGCTTCATTTGTAGTGAATAATGTGACATTCTCCAGTGTATACAAATTCACTGGTCATTGGACAAAGACTTCACATTTAAAGCACTAACAGTTAAACAAATGTTTGTAGACAGTCTAAAAACAGTGTGATACTCAGTCTAAGGGCCATTTAAAAATTGTTAATGGGCCAGCACAACCAGAATAATTCATTACTTAGTGAATGGCCTGTTGGTGATGAGTCACTCTATATTTAGCTAGGTTGGTGCTTAGACAGCACCAGTATGTGTTACTAGGGATTTATCCAATGCCTTTCCAGCTTGCAGAATCAGTACTTACATTCCACTAGCATAGCATTTAAGAAACTGGGTCACTTTTATGCCATGATGAATCATCAGAGGACGACTTTCATGGAGAACACTTTGTCTTATCACAATAGAAATACTTAAGGGGCATGGGAAGTGGGATTTTTCTAAGTTTAAAAATATGTGCATTAATAAATCATATCAAAAAGTCTCCTTCATTCTGCTTTCTATAATGTAGCACCCTAAATGGTTGCATTTCTTGCCATCCACCAAGCTGCCTTTGTTTAGCTTCATCTTTATCTATGTTCATCTTCAACTCCTTCATTATATAAATGAGGGCCAGGGAGGGAAATTGGTTTGCCTGATAAGTGAGTCAGTGGTAATACTGGGACTAGAACTCTGATTTCTCCTCTGAGTCCAATATTTTTTCAACTATACTTAGTTTTCCCTAGAACTGCTGATTTTCTAGGGCTGAAGAATCACAGGATACCAGAGCTAGAAGAGACTCAAAATTTTATAGTCCAATCTCCAATCACATCTACACTGTCCATAGGAAAGAACATCTAACTCTCACTTACACACCTCCACTGATGGGGAATATATCACTGTTTTCAGCTCATAATAGCTCCATTCACAACTTTTGAAATTCTCTGAAATAATAGTATAGGCTCACTTCAGGTACTTTGATTTCTTCTTCCCCCAAATTTAGCCTTTGGGTTAATAGCATCTCATAGTGCTTCTGGTTACTAAAACTCATAAACCTCCCTAGCAGAGGCAAATTGTCTGACTAATAAGAGAAAACATTGACATGAGACAGAAAGAACTTTCAAGTTAAATACAAGGTATCCCCAAAGTCTCAGTGTAGTCTTAAGCTTTAATAGCCATTAAATTAATTTAATTATACCACAACATATTAATGACTACTAAGCTAATATAGTAATAGTTATTAAAGCTTAAGACTGCACTGAGACTTTTGGGATATCCCATACAAATGTAAACCTCTTTGACCTTGTATAAACTCTTCTTTCACTGAAGGGCTTAGAACCTAATTGATCTTCCCAAGTTATGGTGACTATTCAATTCAATGTAATTCCAAATTCTACTTCAATATATATAATAAATATCATATCATATGATAAATTTTTATTATATATAAGGCCTTGTACTGGGAATTTATCTAACAAACCTTAAATAAAGAAGTTAGGTAGATAATGGTTAATCACATTTACTTGATTTGGATAAATCAAGCCTGCAGTCTGGAAGACAGATTCAGATCTTGCTTGTGACTCTTAATAGCTATAAGTTTAACCCTGGCCAAATCAATGAACTTCTCTGTCTCTGACCACCTATAAAACAGGGAGAAGGGTATCTTCCTCAAAAAGTTATTGTTATTATTGAGAGATATTGAGATAATAGTTGTAGAAAGTTTTGCTAGGGGGCAGCTAGGTGGTGCAGTGGATAGAAGACCAGCCCTGAATTCAGGAGGACTTGAGTTCAAATCTGGTCTCAGACACTTAATACTTCCTAGCTATGCAGCTGTGGGCAAGTCACTTAATCCCAATTGCCTCAGCAAAAAACAAACAAACAAACAAAAACTTTAAAATGCTATATGTATATATATATATACATATATATTATTATATTACATAATATATATATGTATATTATAATAATAGTAATCTTAATAAAATAAGACACAGGTTCCTAACCCAAGGGAGCTAAGACATATGAGGATAGCTAAAACACAAAATAATAATCTCATGTGGGAGATGCAAAGTGCTGGGTAAGGTCTGAGATCTTAGAAGTTTGTCATCAAGTATATCCATGATGAAGGGTGATTTTGTGACAGAGTTACCTTTGAGCTGATCTTGGATGGAAATGAGATAAGCAAAGAGGGGGGAGGGTAACATTTCAAGCATAGGAAATGATCTGAGCAAAGGCATGGGAGAGTGTTGGGGGTACAAAGATTTGTCCAGTTTGACTGGAGAACAGAGAGGAATACAATCAGGTAAGACTCCCTGGGAAGGATGGCTCCACACTGTGAAAGGCTTTCAATGTCAAAGACAAGTTAGAGTTTTCCTTGGTAGGCAATAGGGAGCCACAGAGGAATTTGGGGTGGAGGAGTGACAGGACCAGATAGATATATAATGAAGATTATTCGATATTGGTTGGAGTGAGGGTGAGGTTAGAGGCAGGAGGACAGGTAAGGAGCCTGTTATCCTAGTCCAAGGAGGTAGTAGTATCTCGATGAGGGTGGTATCTGGGAATATAGCGTAGGAGGAAGATGGAAGAGTGTTAATGGAGGGAGAATTGCCAGGATCTTCTTTAGTTTAAAATACTGTTTAAAACTACCCTAGGACTTTTGGGACACCCAGTATAAAAGACCCAGGCAATGGGAGATCTTGAGGCATCTCATCTAACCTCCACTTCCTCTCTCCTGTTATCTATGCTCGGACCCCTTTGTACTGAAGAATGGGAGCTCCACCCATTGTTAGGAGAGACCCAGGCTTGAAACATGCCTCTGATGGCCACCAGCTATGGACCAATGGCAAACCAAGTCATTTCTCTGGGCCTCCAAGCTTTCTCTGTAAAATGGGGGAGCTATCTGTACTACTCACTTTGCAAGGCTATGGCTGCGATCAAATAAAATGTGTGGAAAAAGCTTTTGCAAACCTTCAAGCACTGCCTTATGTCCATTCTTCTGTGTTATGCTGCCAGTCACCCTGAGTATTTTCAAATTAATGTGACAATATAAGTGTAAATTCTATGGACAGATGCCCCCTGAGGAATAAATATGCATATAAAGGTGTCGCTTTAGGGATTCATCAGCCCTTCAAAATCAGAAATTAGGAGACAATCTTCGAGCCTCCATTCTCACACTACTTACATGCTATAGTCTGTTATTATGTTTATGACCCACAGAAGTTTAAGCAAAACACTCACTTTTAAAATTTCTTGATGATTTTCTGATGCATACAACCTTCCATCTCGAACTATATCTTCTATTAATTGTTGATAATCCTCTGTGAAATGAAAGCAGAGAAGAAGAAAAGTGATTTGAGACCATCAGCTTTAAGTTGCTTCTTTCCTTCTGGCCCCTCTCAGTTAATTAAATTAGCAGATGGCCAATACAAAGACTCAGGTAGACTGGATCTTCACCTGGCCGTTCTCAGCACAGACATGTGCTTTGAGCTCACAGCCCTTCCAATGGACAGATCCTTCTATTTTCATTGTCCTTGGCACTTAGAAGGGTACCTTGCCTGTGGGACATTCCCAGTAAATGTTTGTTGAATTGGATTGGACATAAATATGAGAAATGATTCCAGCCTTACCGTCATAGGTCACATAGGGTACTTGGAATCCTTTGCCGCTGTTTCCTTCATTGGATTTAAACTGAATCCACAGCTTTCGAGACCTGGATGTGAAGGCTATGGGCCTCTCATAGGTCTGGCATGTTTCATAAGTAGTGATGGATGTGGGGGAGGCTGCAAAGGGAAGCAGACACACATATTGGAGGCCATCCTGTGTCCCCCCAGGATCTGCCTGATACTGCCATGAGATTCATTTGCATTTAGGGCAAAGATCATAGTGCTTCCCAGTGTGAGGGTGCATAGACAATCTGAGAAGAAAGGTCTTTCCTTTTTGCCACTACTTACTACATAACTACATGAGTTCAAAACTGGGGGCTGTCTTTGGGGCTCTTCTCTTTCCCTTCCCTGTTTCCAATTCACACCTAAGTCCTGTTGCTTTTTACCTCTGCATCATTTCTTGCATCCATCTTCTCAGGACTCACCCTGCTCTACCCTTGGAGTTCAGGAGCACGTTGACATTAAATGAAATGAGCGTAATTGGTTCCTAATTGGATTTCCTGACCATACACTCTCCTTCCCCAAGCTAGTTTCATTACTGCAACCAATGCACAGAGCTGGCCATTTTATTCCCCTACTAAAGAAATCTTGAAGGGAGTAGTGAATAAAAGAAAAACTTCAGCTGGCATTGTAAAGCCCTCCATTTTCGAGCTCTACCCTCCTTTTCCAACCTTTCCAGGTTTTACATACCTTCCTCTTAGATGAGAACATTCGATGTTTCATGCTTTCCAGGATGTACCCCATACCTGGAATATACTCTCTACTTAACCCTGCCTATTGCAAACCTGTGCAATAGCACAGGTACCATCTCCCCTGTGAGCCTTTCACACTCTACACCTGCCCTCTCCAAGGTGAAAGTGATCTCTCTTTCCCCTAGCTTTCCTAGAGTTCTTTGTCTGGATCATTGCATGCTAACTTGTGACACACTTATTTGTGTACCTGCCAGGTCATAAGTCCTTCTTCTCCTCTAGTAGAAGGTGAGCCCTTTGAGGTAGGATCAGTGCTTTATACATATATATATATCCAGCTAATCAGAAGGTCTTGTTTAATAAATATCTCCAATTATTCTCGTTCAATCCAACAACATGTTTGGGGGGTGGTGACAGTGCAGAGCAACAATTATTATTTCCATTTCATGGCTAAGACAATGGAGAAGAAGATGGAAGTTATTGCCCAGCATTACACTGGTCACAACTGGTAGAGTCTGGCCTTGTTGAGTGAAGTCCAGGGCTCCTGCCAAGGTGCCACATTGCTCCTCAGAGGCAATAACACAGATGAAATTGCCTTCAAAAATACCAGGTGTCTGGATAAATGCTAGGCATTAGTGTGATGTGGTTATTCACACAACTGACTAGTATTCTGGGAGAAGCCTGGTTTAGGAAGGACTTTTAGAAAGAAATGTGTGACTGTGTGATGGGAGTGTGTCCTGTCATCTGTAAGATGAGGAGCGTGTACTGGGTGACTTCTAGGGTCCCCTGCCACACTAGACATTATATTATTATTTTTTTAACAGAGTAATGAGATACAGGGACTCTAATTGATCCCAAGGGATTAGTAGCATGATTCTGGCTTTTGTGAAAATGTGAGTTTAATGGCAAGAGCCCTTAATGGGAGTCAAGAGACTCAGGCTGATTCCAGCTCTGACACTTATTAATTGTGTCATTGTGGAGAAGTCACTTCCTTTCCTTAAGCTTGAGCTTCCTCATTTGAAAAATGTGGATAAGAATCCTTGTGATATTTACCTGATGTGGGATATTGTGAGGAAATTCCTTTTTTTCCAAGTAGTAAAAATGAAAAAAAAAAGTAAAAAAAATAGTAATGCTAAATAATGACAATATTTAGATGGTTCAATGGGCTTCCTTTCACTAGAACAGATTAAACTGGATCATTGACTTACTATTTGTCTGTTCTTCAAGCTTAGAGCTAAATGTGGAGAGTATTCTCCATTCAACAGTGAAATCTTTGGCGATGAAATTTTATGAAACAGAAATAGTAATAGATATTAATATAATAGAAGTAGTCATAATAATTACAATTTGGAATTTAGTTTATTATATTATTATTTATCATATTATATTGGTTTATTATATATCCTTTGATTTAAAGGTCCTCATAGTTCATGATCAGCCACTTACCGCTTTTTCTCATCACTAAAACATCACCACATTCATCTTCAATGGGCAGGAATATCTCTGGCACCACAATAAGAATTCTTCTCTTAGGTGGAGGATTGATGTTCCATATACATTCCACATTGGCTGGGTAGTCACCAGGGTAATTGGGAGACTCAATGTAGCCAGTGTAATCTCCCAGTTCTCCTCCACAGTGCTGGTCTGTGGAGAAACCAGAACCTTCTTGAAGACGGGGTCCATGTCTTATTCATCTTTGTACCAGTTCTAATCCTTATGCACCTTTATTGTTTGAGGAATGACAGAAACTAAAATTGGGCATTGGACTTCCTCTTGACCACATGTGAGCTACAAAGTGCTTATGTTTCAGTGGCCCTCGAGAGTGAGAACTGATGGGTTTCTGAACAGCATCTTTATATCCTACCTCCATCTGTTAGAGAAGATGGTGAGATCGTAATTGTTCAGATAAGTATCTGAATGGCTGTTATGCAGCAGAGCCATTCACCTGGTTCTGCATGGCCCTGAAGGACAGAACTAGAATCAGGAGGGAGAAATTACAAAAACACAAATTCAAGCTTTTTGGAAGGAGATGCTTCTAAAATAACCGGAGCTATTCCAATCTCTTCCTGTCACAGGAGCTTATCAAGTGAAGACTTTAAATCCTTTGATCCTGTTAAGGCCAAAAGTTTCAATACATGTTCAATCTAATTAGTTGGACAGTGATGAACATCCAATTCATTCCCCAAGCTGTGATGCTGACCGAACTGGAGACTTCACAATAAATTGCTGATAAACATCAATCTTCAGTCCTTTCTAGAACCCTCAGGTCTGACGGCTGACAGCAAAGGAGATGTTCAGGCTATAACTATTAGGCCTTGATCTGGGAGTGCTACTTCATGGGTTCCTCAAAATTTAGAAATGGCTGTAATCGATATAGCGTTCCTGTCTGGCGGTTCCAGATCTACCCCATGTCCTTCTGGGTGGCTGTGGGACCTGGGAATGCTGTATTGAAGCCAGATTTTCTCTTCACTAAAGTGGGTGAAATGCTGTCAGTAATACAGGGGAAGAAGGGGTTGCAAAGTGAGCCCTCGGAAGGTAAATAGGAAGCTAAGAAGGGCTCCAAACAAGTCTCAGTTTCTTTTTCATTCCCAAGTATTTTCCACATCAGCAGGATCACTTCCAGGGCTATGCAAAAACTGGCCACAGACTTAGGGACAGAACGAACATGAACACTCATGTAGGCTGTTCCTTTCCACCTTCCTCTCATATCCTAACCTACCCACAGTGTCAGAGAGGAAGAAACAGACCCACAGCAGAGGAGGGACTTGCCCAAAGTCGAGGTCACTAAATAGCAGATTCAGGCTTTCAAGCAAGGCTTTCTAATTACACACTCATCTTGTCAACTGCATCATGTTGTCTTTAATTTTTTTTTTACCCTAGAACCAGCACAGGGACAATAGCTAGCTTTTATCTAGCATTTATACAGAGCTTTATTGTTTGCAAAGCATTTTACAAGTATGATCTCATTTGGTCCCACAACCATCCTAGAAAGGAGGTGCTGCTATCTCCATTTTACAAATGAGGAAACTAAGGTACATAGATTTTAAATGACTTACCTAGAGTCACACAGTAAGTGTTTGATTCTGGATTTGAATTCAGAGCTTTCCAATCCCAAATCCAGTAGCCTTTCTACTGGAACATCTAGATGTTTGCAATAGCTACCAGACCTTTAAGTAATATCTGTCCCTGTAGTCCTAAGCTTCATTTTTCCTTTTAAAGATGGAGACATTAATGCCCTGTCCTGCTTCTCTCACAATTATGGAAACAGTCAAATAAGAAATGCATATGAAGGTGTGTTAACTTTGGCCATGTAGATGTGAATAATCATCTTCATCGTTACTTAGCAGCGCAAAATCACAATTATCTTTACTATTTTTCACAATAATGGAATCCCAGACTCCTCAGGGCTATGTTTATGGCTGCATCCCAATAGGAGGAGAAATGACTTACTTTTACAATGAGTCACATTGGTAGAGCCGTCAAAATCAGTGCTTGTGTTACCAGGGCAAGTTATGCAGTAATTCTGACCAAATTCTGGCTGGTAGGTGCCGATGGGACACCGGATACAGCGATGGGTAGAAGAGTTGTAATAGTGACCAGGAGAACAATGGACTGCAGAGAAGCAGGAGACAAGCTGTTATTATCAGATGCAGAACTCATCATGTGTGTCACATTCCATCACCCCATTTACAACATTGCCAGGAGCAACTTTTCACAAAAGTATGACCACTATGATTAATATTTCAAAATACTCAAGTTGCCAAGAGTGGACCAAAAGTAGAAATTGCTTCTGTCCAGGCTTAAGAATAAGCAAAACTCTCTTTCTCTTTATATAACTAAACCTTACTTGTTCTTAAAAATCCAGCTAATGTCCAGTTCCTTTTTGATGTCTGCCTTGATTACTCTTACCTTCACTGATAATCTCCTTCCTCTGAACTAGAGAACTTATTAGTCTTTGCCAGATTGCCCCCATCTTTTAAGCATAACCTGAAGATAAACAATGATCCACCAGGGAGCCCTTGTAGACCCCTAGCTCAAGAGCTAGAAGGGTCAACTAGAGAGGTCAGCTGGAGAAGTCATTTAGACCAGTTTCCTCATTCTATGGATGAGAAAACTGAGACCCAGGGAAAACAGGGCCTGTTTTGTTCAGTTCTCCATTTTGAGGGGAGAGGGAAAACTCTGACAGACCGAAGAGAGAGGAATTCATCTCAATGAAATGGCCTGCTTGTGTTAATCCGGGTCTACAGGTTCCATCTCATGTGTATATTATATGTTTATATTTGTGAGTGTCTCTGTGTGCAAATATGTGTCTATATATATTTATGTGTCTATCGATAGGTAAACAAATGTGTCAGTATGCTTGTGTTGTGTGTTTTTAGGTAAATATGTTTGCATATGCATGTGTGTAGTGTGTGTGTGTGTGTGTGTGTGTGACTCAAGGTGGAAATCAGAAATAAAATAAGATATAAACAACCTTGGAGAGTGTGTTCACAGGAGCTGGAAGGTAATGCTTTTCATTTTGTCTCTCTAGCTTTAGTACCTGGGACAGTTCCTTGCACACAGCAAACATTTAATAAATGCTTGTTGGATCACACCAGATTTGTACTATTATTGTATGACTCCACTTGAAATCTTTCTTTTAATTTGCCAAGTGTGGGTGGAAGCTCTGAATATTCTGTCTGGTCCATGGTCCCAACCTTCATTATTCCATTTCCAAACCCATTGCTAAATATTAGAGCAGGGTGCATTTACCTTTTGTCTCACAGTCTTGGAATGAAACAGCTCCTTCATACTTGGTCACCAGCCCACCTCCACAGGGGAAGCACAGGGTGCGTCCTGGCTCGGGCTGGTATGTGCCCAGTGGGCATGGCCTGCAAGGTTTGAAGCCATCGGATGAGTAGAAGCCGGGAGAACACTGTCCTGAAAAATTAAAAGTCATCTCTTATGGGAGGAAGCTGGTCCAGTAGGGACCAGTGGCCTGGGGACAGCTTCTGAACTGACAAAGCTACCAGCAGACCAGCTACATCTGTGATTTAGGTCTTCCTCCAACCCACAAGTAGAAGGACCAACCCCAAAGACATTGGCAAATTGTGGAGAGGGGAGTAGTTTCTAAACTGGTCTGTTAGAAAAGGCTTGCACACCAGGGCTCACAGCTCTAGAACTAAACAGATGGAGAATTCAAAGTTGAGAACAAAGGGACTACTTTTGACTAGCTCTTATAGAACTACTGACTGGACCTATACCCACATCCCCCCCCCTTTTTTTTACAGAATTTGATAGAAATTCATTGAATTCAGAGCTAGAAAGGATCTTAAAAGTCATGTAGTACAAACTTATTTTTACAGAAACTGAGATTCAGAGTCTAGGGTTACATAGATTGTGAGCAGAGAGCTGTCCTTTGGAGGAGATTGCCCTTTCTATTAAGTCAAGAATTTTTTTTTAAATCTTTTCCAGTAGCTATGAATGTGCATTGAAATGCTGCTTCCTTTTGGGTTTGGATTACATTGGAAAGCAGGCTGGTCTGCCACAGACCTGGGATGAATTTTACACAGAGTTGCATGAGGGTCTGGGGCAAAGGAAATAAATGCTCTTATTTCATTTGCATAGTATTACCCACAATCCTCTCCTAAACTTTTCTCTGGTTGGTAACTTGACCCAAGTTGATGTCATTCCAATGAGTGTAATGACTCAAGTAACATTGGCTTAATTTTAAGTGCCTCTGCTTTCCAAGACAAAATAGTGGCAGACTGAGATAATATAGGGCTGGTGGGGGACTTGCCCGCTCCTTTAGAAATCAAGTTTCACTTGCCTCCACATTCGGACACATTTCGGGCTCCTGCTAGGCCTTGGCCATCATTACTTGGGCAAGGTTCACAGGTGAGCTGACCCTCTGTATCTTGATATGTTCCTGGCAGACAAGGAAGGCACTCATTGTGCTCTCCGCTGTAATAGGTGCCCGGTCCACAGGTCACTGAAAAACCAAAGCAGAACCCAGCCATGAGGACATTCCCAAAGTTGCCTCCAGACCAACAAGACCTGAAACCTAAATTTCTTGGAGGCTTCAACCTGCCTCATTTACCATTTCACTTCCTGCCCAAGAACAGGAGCAACTCTTACTCATCTTCTCCAGATTTAGACCTGGAAAGGGCCTTAAAGACCATCTAGTCTAGCTTTTTTCATTTTACAGATGAAGAAACTTAGACTTAGAGAATTGATTTGCTGAATTTGTAGGTCTAACTCCACCTATTTGATAGACATCTTGCTAGTGCTATTAAAGGGAATGAAGAAGAGGGAACCAATAAATTCTTATCCATTTCCATAAGTGTATGTACATAACTTCAGGTACAACTCAGACTGTATACTTTCATCACTTGTACATGTGCCATCTTTAGCTCCCTAGATAAATCACCGATTATGGAATTATTGAAGCAAGATGGGACCTTATGTTTTAGTACAGTGTGCTTCTATGCTTAGCCAGGGCAAACTGCTCACTTCCTAGTACCTTGGCCTAGGGCATGTGGCAGGTGTGGGTTCTGGTGCAAGCCATTCAATTATGTATGATTCGATAGCAGAAGGGGTGCTGAGAGGGCACTTTGGGGATTAGGGATTAGCCTTTTCTGCTACTATTGGGTTGTAACCTCGGTAGGGTTCTTAGTCTTAGGTGATGGAGACAACTGTGATTTCTTTATCTCTTGTTAATACTTATTTTTTTTTACTGTTCCATGATCTGCAAAACTCTGTACTTTCTTCCATGATAACCTCATTAGCTCCCATAAATGGCAAAGGACTGCCAAAATTTATTACCCAGCTTTAGTCTCCTGGGTCCCGATCCTACATCACCAATTGCTTATTGGGTATTTCAAACAGCTTTCCATTATATAACTCATTAATTCTCCTTTAGGCCCTTCTTGCTTCTGAATTTCCCTGTTTCTGTCTAGGTACTGCTACCCCTCTAAGTCATTCATATTCAAGCCCATTCATCCTCAGCTCCTTCCTCCCCCTCACCCTACATGTCAATCTTGTTCTTATCCATAATCTCTCTTCCTTCTCTCCACTGGATCAGACTTACCAGCTCACTCCTGGGCCACTGTAATGCAGTAGCTATCGTAACAATCTTGTATTTGGTCTCCCTGCTTCTCTGCTGCAATCCATCCTGCACAACCTGGTCAAGTGATGTTCTTTTGCTCAGTAAACTTTCTGTCAGCTCTAGCATCAGATATAAAAGTTCTCTATTTGGCCTTTTACAGTCCTTCACAGTCTGGCTCCATTCTACCTTTCCAGGGTCATTGTATACTCTCCTTCATATACTTGGTGGTCTGGTCAAAATGATCTCAATGTTCCACATGCACGGCCTCCAGTTCCCATCTCCCACTCTCCATCCCCCAGGCCCAAGATATCTCACCTGTTCTTAGAATCTTTGGTCTCTTTCCAGAGGCAGCCCAGTTGCTATCTTCCACATGAAGCCTTTGCTCATTCCCCCCTATTGTCCTTCTCCTTGCCCCTGCCCGGCACTCTGTGTGTGTGTGTGTGTGTGTGTGTGTGTGTGTGTGTATGCGAGTGTGCTTTTTATATCCATCTACTTCTGTACATTTTATTTCCTCCAAAAAAGTGTATTCCTTGAGAGCCAAGACCATCTCCCTTTTGTATTTGTAGCCCTAGGACCTGGTCCAGTGCCAGGCACATAGACTCATTGACTCACCACACTTCCCATCTTGCAGCACCAGGCCAGGGCTACAAGCCTCCTGCCCTTCAGCAGCTTTAGCTGGTTTCTGGGCCACTTCATACTCTGTACCCGAAAACTGAAGGTAAAATTGCTGCTTATTAATAGATTTCCTCAGTGTTTTGATGGCGGCCTGCAACTTCTGTTCCAGCTTTTTCCGGACACAATCGGCGTTACAGACGTCTAAATAAGAGATGAACAGGAATAGTTTTTAGTAGTAACTCACATTTCTTAAGGGTTTGCAAAGGGTTTCCTCACAGCAGCTTTGAGAGGTAGCAAAGATGAGGATTATTAACCCATTTTACAGATGGAGAGACTGTTGAGAGCTTCAGTGATTGGTCCAGAGAAGCATGCAGGCTACCTTCCAGAATTCTGGACCCTTCTGGTCCAGGTTTCTTTCTATTTAAACTCCACAACTACCTGTTTAGCATCCTAGATGGGAGCGAGACCTCCTGATGGAGTGGCAATCTGCATTGTGGTACCTTGAGCTATGGGAGGGGCCCTTGCCAGGTGATGACTTAGCTTCTTGTATAAATTAGGGGTGAGAAGGGCAGCCAATCTCAGGGCTGCTGTGGGGATCAAATGAAAGGTATGGTGGCTGCTCTGCAGACCTTAAAGGTCCCACAAAGGTGCACTCCTGTTATCCCTAGGACTTGCTTGGGATTTCTGATGAGGAACTTCTCCTAATGGGCACTACCTCTTGTGCATCTCAGCTCTGGAGAGTCTCCTGAGGCATGGAGAAGCTGAGCTCTTTCCTCAGGGTCATGTTGGTGATCAAGGCCCTGCCAGAGGTGGGTCCTAAGCCATCATGTCTGAGCCCCTGCCACCTCTCTCTTTGGTCACTGTGGCTATTAACCCCAATCCTGAAACTCCTGGAGAAAAGTCCCCTTTGGGTTACCATCCAAGCTGTCACCAACCCACAAAATAGGGACGCTTCCTAATTTTACCTTGAATCCTGATGACTAAAATGTCTGCAATGTATTGCAGACACAAATGCATACTTATATTTTTGTCAGCATGTATCACACAAATGCATGCATATATTTGTGTCTGCACATATTGCACACACAAATGTATGTTTCTATTTGTGTCTGCATGTATTACACATACAAATGCATGTGTCTGTGTCTGCATGAATTATACCCATAAATGCATTCAGATATTTATGTCTGCATGTATCACACACAAATGTATGTGTATATTTGTGTCTGCACGTATCACACACAAATGTATGCATCTATTTGTGTCTGCATGTATCACA